>PVJO010004840.1:0-77947 GCA_004026905.1 Hystrix cristata
ATCCTGGAATCACAATATTAAGTAATGAGTTTTTTCAGCCTGAGGGAAAGCGTTGGCCCTAAAACACACTTTTAATTAAACAAATTGCTTCGTATATCCTCCTGACTTCCTCTCATATGTTTTCTACCTTACGTAGCCTTTTACCGGAGATGCCCGAGCAGACGAAGCTATCATGACGCCTTAAGGCGTTGTGACAAACCCAGCCTGCCCTACTTATCAAGGGTCCACAAATTGCTACTTTCCCATTTCCACCTCCGCTCTAAACCTCTATTTTTCTATACAGCTGGGCTCAGCAGGGGTATGAAGGACAGCAGCTGATTAAACCAATTCACAGAAAGGTTTAAATGACTGATCTTGTACACACCCCCAGATAGTTGCAGTTTTGGAAGTGGAAGCTTGTTAAATAAATCTATCAGTGAGGTTTTTAGGCAACTTATGAAAGAGAAGAGGCAAAAATATCAGACTTCAACTGTAAGGAGACTTGGGGATGAGCAGGAGAAACTAAATTCAGTTTTCCTTGGCCGTATGATCCCCAAATCGTTTACTCTGGCCTTAGAGAATTCCTAAAATTACTAAGGTTGATAGCAACAATGCTGCTCATGGGGAAATCCAAATAAAAGTCAAAGTGTGTGTGTGTGTGTGTGTGTGTGTGTGTGTGTGTGTGTGGTGCGTAAGGGAAGCATGTTTGATGACAGGGAAAACAGAAATGGATTATTTTTAGACTGACGCCAGACTACTATTGATGTATGATGGTGGTTAAAAACGAACATAATTCTAGAATTTACATGAAAAGTCTTAAATATGAAAGAGACATTTTCTTCTAATTGGCAAATTATGGGATTTGTCAGTAGGACGTTAACATCATAAAACACAATTAAGACAACTGTATTGGTTAAATTTTGCTGAGCAACAGATAACTGCCAAATATAGTGACTTAAGATAACCATTTATTTTCTTGTGATTCTAGATCAGCAATTTGAGATGGGCTTGACTGGAAGGTTTTCCTGCTGATTTTGTCGGAGATCACCCCAGCACATAAATGGGGGTTGGATGGTCTAAATTGGCCTCATTCAACAGGCTTTGCTGTATGTAGCTCTGGCTGGACAAATCGATTCCTCCATATGACCTCTCTGTCAGGTCAGCCTGGACTCATTCCCAGAAGGCCAAATAGAGCAGCTTTTTCAAGGCCTCCTGTGGCCAAGGTTCCGAATACACACAATACCACTTTCTTAGTTGTGTTATCTATTTGTTTAGCATAGTTCTTGCTTTGGCATCCATTTTTAAGTGTGGATACCAGTTATTTCAAACTTAGGTATACCTTGTTACGTTTGGCTTATTTAAAACATCCTGTCTCCATGGTTGCTTACGATGTGCTCTTCTCCTTCCTTATTCCACAGACTCAAAACTCAGCACACCCACAGCTGCTGACAGTGGCCAGTCCTAATGATTAATCCATCCTCCCCTCCCCATATGTTTCTTTTAGTCAGTCCACAACCCCCTCCAGAAAGGCTTAGGGATAAGGCCCACATATCTTAATGAAAACATCATCTCACAGAGTCTCTCTCTCTCTCTTTTCTCCCACCCTTATGTACCTAGTGGTAGAATTCTCAGACTTCATGTAGGACTCCTACTGGTGCTCCTAACCTCTCTGCGATCTGTAAGTCACACATTTCTTCTGTTCCATGCATTTGGTTTCACTTCCTCATGTCTCATCTGATACATGTGGCCAGGCCTAAATTTCACCAGTCAGGGCTCTCCTAGAGAGTGACTACTTTGGTTCAAGCCACTTGTAGGAGACAGGCATCGTGAGCAAGCTGGTAAGGAATCAACTTCTATCGCATTCTCTTAGTGACAAGTAACAAAGCAGGCCAGAATCAAGGGACAGAGAAATAGCTCCATCTTTTGATGGGAACTGCTTGTGTGGCTCACTTTTGATCTACTATAAAGACTTAGGAGTGGCTACACAAGTTTTATATAATTTCTTATTTGTTGTGTTTTCTCTGCCTCCACCGTTTAGTTTGATGAGATTCTCCTTTTATTTGTAGAAAAATCATACAGACAGAGATCATATTGCAATTAAAATCTAGGCTTATTAGAACTGAAATGTTAGGTTAGTGGTTATTCCCTTTTAGAAAAAGTGAATATAGCTAGACTTCATAATTTCTAGAATATTTCAAGAATGACATGCTTTCTGCTTTCTTCCAATAAATGGTCCCTAGTGGCATTCTTTGGAAGAACTATAATTACTAGAAAATTCATTGTGTCTCTTCTAAATTGCTGCCTTAAATAATTTAAGCAGAGACTCTAAGATGCTGGCTTCACACATTTCCCAAGTATTGAATTCTTTAAATGATGTATTTGGTTTGGATCCCCCGGGACACAGATTTATGTTTCCCACCACTACTAATGAGAACTAAAATGCTATTTTCCCCTAATTGAACATCTTATTTCAGTTTTTAGGCTAGAAGAAAAATGTTTAGCAAAATAGTTTATTAGTTCTTGTAACAAAAATATTTATAAGAGATACTGAGTTCTTGTATAAGTCTTCTGACAGTGGTGCAGGAAGGATGTGACAGTTGTGATTATGTTCGAGAAGTTGATCTTTGTGTCATGAAATCAAACTCTTCAAGTCTGTGGAAGGTAAAATAAGTTGATCGGAGACTCTGTCTAACCCTTTAACACCAGATGCAAACTGACAATATTGTGAAACATCAAAACGCTATTTTGAATCCACCCTCCAAACAAGAGAAAAGTGGGTATGAATGGAACAAGGTGTGTGAGACACACATAGAGGAAAAGGGAAAGCCTTGGATATAGAAGTTGTATGAAAGACTTTCAGATTCTCTGCACTCAAGTTCATCCTCTTCTCCATCTGTTTTTATGATTTTTTTTTCTTTTTAATTTTTTTATTATTTTTACCAAGAACATGTATTGGTATATTGTATACATAATGTTCATAATCAACATGGTTATTTTGTACCTGTACATGATACATTTTGGTTTTCCCCCCTCTTCCCCCCCTTCCCCTCCCCTCCCTTCCATTCACCCACCCCTCCCTATTCGTTTTTATGATTTCTTAAATTCGGTCTTTAGGATTCCAATTAGAATTCTGACAGTTCTTCTTTCCCAAGACACACAATTTATAAATTATAATCTATTCTTCAAAGAATCTTTCTCTCTTGCTTCCATCCCAAGTACGCCTATTCTTTTCTAAAATCTTCAGTATTTGTTCTGTTTCTCTTTTCCAATAATGATTTCCATATTACCAAATCTAAGGGATGGTTGGTAACACTTGTCTTTCTCTTCTTTATGAAATATCTTCTTTTAATTTCTGTGGTGCACTTTTCTGCAGAACTTTCCTTCCCAGACCCCCCCCTTTTTTTTTTTGGTGCTGGGGCTCGAACTCGGGTCCTTGTGCATGCAAGGCAAGCACTTTAACCACTGAGCTAAATCCCCAGGCCCCAGACCCCCTTTTTAACTGAGCACATCAACTTGGATTCTGAATGTAGGTATAGCCCAAACTCACTTCTGGAATTCTTGTCTTTTCTTTCTACAGCCTTCCTACACAGTTTTATCCATTCTCACGGTACTAAATACCAGCTATACCCTAATATTTAAATTTTTCCTCTAGCCTTGGTGTAGTACTTCAGTTGTACTCACTCTGTCTTCCCAGTTTACTCCAGCCAAAAATGCAAGTATTATTTTTAAAATTTTTCTCTCACCCCAAGTTAACAAAATACTAAATCTTCTTTACTTTATGCCTACCATATTTGCAAAATCTGTCCATTGTTTCGATCTCAAGCCCATCTGCACTAGAGGAATTTATTCTCATTCCTTGCCTTAACTACTACGTTAGTCTTCTCAGTTTACTCTGTGGTTGAATATTTTTGTTGTTTGTGTTTTAATGTAGTGAAATTTTAGACATGCACAAAAGTAAAAAGAATGTAATAATGAGTCTCCATGAAACCCACATCTAAGTTCAACAATTATAAATATGCTTGTGGACTTATTTCAACATCCTCTCTTTTCTCTCCCTTAGTCAAAAAAAAAAAAAAGAACCATAGTCATTATCTAATTTCATTTTTTAATGCATGTTCATAATAGCTCTCTTCACTATAGCCAAAATGGAGGGAAAGAGGTGAAGGTCCATATTTTTCAACAAGTGAATGGTTAAATAAACTGTTATATAACCATTCACATAACAATGCTCCGAAATAAAAAATAAATAAGCTATTAAAACAAACACCAACTTGGATTGATCTCAGGGGCCTTATTCTGAGTGTTAACAAATCCTGTCTGAAATGTTTATATTCTGTATGATTCCATGCAAGTCACATTATATATGTGTGAAAAATCATAGAGATAGCAGAAGATCAAGGTTTGGAAGTAGGGGAAATGTGTAACAAAGAAGCAACAAATACAGGAGTTTCTTAGTGAGGAAAGAAGATTTCCATGTACCAATTGTGGTGATAGTTACAAGACTCTAAATATAACATTTCATTGCATTAGTGACTAAAAAAAAAAAAAGCCAACAACTCTGACAAGGTACAGGTGAGATTGTGTGCAGTCCATTCAAGTTGTGACGCTGAGTTAACACAGTGGTTCTCAACCTGGGATATTTTACCTTGAAGGGAATATTCAGCAGTATCTGGAGCTATCTCTTGTTCCACTTCATAAAGCAGGGTGCCATTGGTATTTAACAATTTGTGCCAGGAGTACTGCAGAACATCTTACAGTACAACAGACAGCGGCCCCAAAATAAAAAATTACCTTCACAAAAATGTTAATAGAGCTGAGAATGAGAAACTGAGTTAGCAGCATTGTATCAATGTCGATTTTCTGGTCTTGATAATGTGATACACTTATATAAGATAGTATCTTGGAGAAAATTGAGTAAAAGTACACAGAAACGCTAAACTGTGTTTCAGCTCTTTGTTGTCAAAAATTATTTCTAGATAAAAAGTTAAAACAACAAATTAATTAATTTGTTCCTCCCATGGCTTCTTATTGCAGGCAAGATAGAACCCAAACTCATATTTGGGATAAAAAGCCTGCAAAAGTGAGATAGTGCTTTGGCTCCCGGGACTCTCTCCCTGTGCTCTTTTCTCAGTGATGGCCGGCAAAGAGCAGCTCAGTCAGGTGGTTAGAAGATGGGCACTGGCAGGAGTCCTGGCTCCACCCCGACCGCTGTGAAGCTGTGGGCAAGCGCCTTCACACACGGGGCTTCCGTTCCTCAGCTGCAGAAGGCTGACAGGACTCTTAACCTTCCTTTAGAGTACACACGAGGATTAACTGAGATGGCCCATGTGGAGGACTCCAAACAGAGGCTGGCAGCCGCTGAATAGAGGCTGGCTACCGCAGTTATAATAATCAGTTCCTCAGGAGGGAAGGCACTGTGGGGTGTGCTGGGTGCAGTTCTGGGCACACTGATACCTTCCGTGAGGATCACTTGGGAGCAGATGGTGCAAGTGAAGTGAAGAGATGTCTTTTCACTTCAAGAATAAAAGTGAAGAGACAAATTCATGAATAACAAAACATCATAACATCTCATGAAAACATTGCAAAGATAGTGAGAGGAAGTTAGGTAACTTATGACAATTTGAATATGTTGATAAAATGAAAACAGTAGGAAGAACAATATTTGAATAATCCTGTATCTGTCAAAGGACTTGAACCTCATATGAAGAGAAAAACTCTTTAAGAAAAGCCCCAGCAAGATAACGCGCCTAGTGCAGTCTGCTAAATGCTTACAGAAGAAATACCATGATCTTGCCCAAATTGTTCCAGAAAATAGAAAAAAATGACAGTACTCCCCAACTCATTTTATGACATGAGCATCTCCAGAGAACTAATGTAGTATTTGTGTTATTTTAATGTTATAAAAAATATATAAACCCTTGCTTACTCTGCTGCCTTCTGCCTGTCTACCATGCCTCCCCGCCTTGGACCCAGCTAATTGTGGACTGAAACATCTACAAACTCCCCGCATGATGAGATTCATCAGTTTCGCCAGGCCTGTGGGGAGGCTCATCTCAAAACCATCTTAGCCACCAAAGAACTCGGATCTCTTACTAATGTTTATAAAGTCAGTATGAGAGCAGCGGTGGCAGAGGAATTTTAAATTCAGGCCCTTAAGCAAAAATTTCAGAAGTTTACCATAACCCACCCCCTTACTATCCTTTGTTGATGCAAAAAAGCTCTAGAAGGGAAAGAAATGGTCAACCTTCTGGCTTCGCAGGAGTGCTGGCAGTATATTTTGGTGCATGCAAGTCGTTTTAACACAAAGGTTACATATATGACATTCATTTAAAGTGTCTTCTTTGCTTCTTCATGGCTAGACTTTTGGGGGAAAGAAAAGAAGTAAAATTTTAGTGCGTGATAGTTAAAGGAATATAACCCAGCTTTTTCCAGCATCGCTTACCTGCCTCCTCCAGGTCTGATTTGCCCGGAGGAGCGCACAGGTACCAAGGCCAGTAATAACTGCACTGGAGCTGGGCATGGTGGCACGTGCCTGTAATTCCAGCATTTGGGGCTGCTGAAGCAGGAGGAGTACAAGTTCAAACCCAGCCTGGGCAACTAGAAGACTTAGAGAGACCATGTTTCAAAATTTAAAAATGGAAAAAGGACTGGAGAATATAGCTCACTGCAGAGGCTCTGGGGTCAATCCCTGTGCCTCACCCAAACAAAAAGTGTCAGGGTTCTCTAGAGGAAGAGTCAATATAAAATCGTAATATGTAATTATGCAAGGCAATATATTGGGTAGGCTGACAGGGATCAGAGGCAGAAGCCTTCCCAATGGCGTTGGTGAGCCAGAAGATCCAACAGCTTCTCAGTCCAACAAGCTGGAAGCATGGATAAGATGGATCAAGGAGAGGCGCCAGTCTGAAACTGAAGTTTTGGCAGCTCCCCGGAAAGTTGCTGGTGTGAATCTGCATGGAAGACTGAAGAAACTGGAGTCCGATGTTCACAGATGGTGGCAGCAAAAGATACACCTGCTCGGGCAGAATAGAGCTGTTAAGTGCATACTGACTTCCTCCTTCTTTCCCTTTGATTCCATCCAGACTGCAAGCTTATTGGACAGTGCCACCCACAACTGGGGTGCATCTTCCAGTTTGCCCAACTATGTGACAATCACTTTTGGAACACCCCACAGACACATCAAAAAATGTGCTTTACTAATCTGCTAGGCATTTCTTAATCCAGTCCACCATCTCAAAATTAATGGCATAATAAATTTTAAAGAAATTTGTATTTTCCCTTTAAAGACACATGAAGGGATTTTCTTTTCTAAATGAAATTCTGGTTTGTAATATAAAGAGGTTAAGTATTGCTTGTATATCTGAGATGCTGTAATTCCTAACACTTTATATTTTTTGTTACTTGTACTTTTATCTATGTCAGGTAGTTTCTGATCTACTCACAAACTTAAAATGCTGAGAAATTGGGACTCCTTGAATAGATTACTCAGTATATTGCACCAGGTAGATGTGTGATTGCTGATTGAATATATATATATATATATATGTATGTATGTATGTATGTATATATTTGTATGAGTAGAGGATATTTCCAGAAGCAGATATAAGAAATTCCCAGTAGCACCTCCCTTCAAAGAAGAGGGCTGGGGTACTACTAAGGGAAGAAAATGTGCTTCTCAAAATACTTTTGGATTATTTGAATACAAATGCATAGATGCATAAATTGTTTATAATTGAAATCCTTATATTTTCAAACATAAACAAATAAAACAATGGATAAAGAGGGATTCTTTGGCACTTTTGCCTGACTTTGTGGATGAGAAATATTGAGAAGCTGATTTGTGACTCTGGACTGTGCCGAGAGCTCCCGGAACCAGGGAGGAAGGTAGGTCTAGCTAATTGGTTGATGACCTTACTACAAACTGAAGCTAGAAAAGGTCAGTGGAGCATGAATCATTCACCAGCCTCAGAGTCACTGGAAACTTGAAACAAGGTAGCGCACTGCCGTTGGTTCTACAGTACTGCTTGGTCCCCGACCCTGACAAATCCTCCAAAAGCTCACTTTCGATGGCATTAAATTTGGCCCATTCCTAAAATAGACCATTGAAATTTTTCCTCCATCTGATGAAACTGGCTTCTTATCTTCCTGACAAATGCAATGGTGTGTTAATTTGCCCAGGACTCATATGGGCAAAGTACAAAGTAAGATCAACAGATCGTTTTTAGTAAACGTTATTCTGAATGCAATGATTGTCTGATTCCAAGATGGTTCTTCAGAGTGAATAACTCACAGAGCTGTCTAACCAGCTCTCCTCTCATTCTAATCCTTATTTTGGCAACTTACCAATTTTTTAACATTCAACTATTTTGACAGCTGCTAAGAAAGCAATGATGATAATAATATGAAAAAACGTGGCTCCCAAAGTAATAACTTCTCTCATTGGATTCAAATATTGAATTATAAAAATAGGAAAGGTATCCGTTTGGAAACAGGGACTATGGTAGGCGGAAGGACTACATGGGGCATGCAGATGACTGACAACCTGGACAGCAGTTTTGAAAACATGAGACAGACTGTCACCTGTCTGACAAAGGCAAATACTGAAAACGCAGCTAGAACTCAGGAAAGAACAGGTGGAGGGTAAAGCCACCTAGAAGTCCACATGGACACTTACAATTTTTATTTATTTAAGCATTCATTTTTCGCAGGAGAGATTCATGTCTACTTCATGTTTGATATACAATTCTAAAAATCATTGTGTCAAATGATAAAATAATTTTGGATAGACAGACTGCTTCCTTCAAATATCCTGTAAGAAGAACGAGCAAATAGTCTGAAATTAGAATCATATGAAAGATAGTAAAAGCACACACATGAGTTTTAAAGTAAAGCAATTTGAAGTTTTTTAACGTAGAGGCAAAAGATTCAAACACTTAATTAGCACCTGAAGGCATTATGGCATTGAAGCTGCCAGAAATACTGATTCTGAATCTGTTGAGACAAATATATATTATCTACATCTTGGTGTATGTAGAAAGACAAATGGGATTCGTTTTGGAAGGTTTCCACTTACACAAAAATTAAAATGTAAAACTTTTATCATTACATACAAACTTTTTTTTTTTACCAAGAACATGTATTGATACATTGTATACATAATGATCACATTTATCATGGTTATTTTGTACCTGTATGGGATGCATCTTGGTTTTCCCCCTTCTTCCCCACCCACCTCTTCTGCTCCCCCTTCCCTATTTACAGCAGGTTTATTTATATTTTTCCATTTTTCCCCTTTCCCCTTCCTTCTTTTCCCCTTCTCTCTTTCTAGTTCTCCTCTCTTTTGAATATTATCTTCCTTTTATAAAATATCTATTACACCTCTTTGTCCTTATTTACACTTATTCTCATATCAGAGAAACAATTTGATGTGTATTCATAAGTGTCTGATTTATTTCACTTAAGAGTATGTTCTCAAGGTACATCCATTTACCTATAAATGTCTCTAGTTAATCCTTTTTATGGCAGAGTAGTACTCCATTGTGTAGAAAAACTACATTTTCTTTAGCCATTCATTAGTTGTTGGGCATTTAGGTTGTTTCCAAGACTTAGCTGTTAGAAATTGTGTTGCTATAAACACGGTTGTGCATATATCACCTACATACAGACTTTAAAACAAAAGAAAAAGCTATATTTATTGAACACCTATGTTGTGTAGAGTGCCATGCATCAACTCAAATAGTCCCAATAATATTAAAAATATATTTCATTCTCCTTTTGAAAACTAATCAAGGTAAGATTCAGAGAAGCTAAATTTTAGAGCTTGCAAATGACCAAGCTAGATTTGGTCCTCAAAATTGTTTGACTTACCTCTCCACTCTACTTATATGACCTCTTAACTAAAATATCCCTGAGGAATTTACAGTGGATGAAATCTTGTTCTTGCAAAAAGTGACATGCCCCCCCAATAATCCAAGTTGTGGACAGAGGGGTTTTTTGTTTTGTTTTGGTTTCTTAGGTTTTTTTTTTTTCTTTTGTGTAAGTACAAGATGTCTAAAGATAAGAGCAGGCCCTCGTGCCAGTGCCCCCGTGTGTGGGCTACCTGCCCTGCTGTTTGCTGGCATGTGACATGACACAGGTAACCATTCTAAACTCCAGCCCCTCCATCAGTACAACTTATGCAGCAGGAACCTGCCTTTTATGGATTAGAAGATGTTCTCCATGTGGCATACTAACTTGCACCATAAGATCATAATAAATGTTGGCTAAAGTTATGTTATATATATTGAACATATTTGAACACCTACTTCCTTTTGGACGATTTATTTATCAACTAAAGAAGATGAAGTCTTCCAGTGCTCAAGGGGCTGATAGGCTTAGTAGAAAGAGATGCATACAAATAAGTTAGTAGCAGATGTATGGTAAAAAAGAAAGTGTGTATACACATGAGAAAAGGAAATCGAAGCACATGTAGCTTTTGTATGTACCCAAAAAGACTTTCCAGAAATGAGAGCCTTCCCATCTTGAAAAGTAACATGTGGTATCTAAATACAGCAGCCCTTTCAGGGCATATGTGCTGTTGCCTGCTGCAAATATATTTTCTTGGAATGGTTTACGTATGCATGAAGTCATTGCTTCTATTAGAATCCTTCAAAGTCCTTTTTCATATTACCAGGTAGTATTCAATTATATATATATATATATATATATATATATATATACACATATATATATATTTGCGATTTATTTGCTACTTAACTGTGGAGAGCAGAAAGTCAGGATATTGTAAGTTACAATTCCTGTATCTCCCAGACACAGTTTTTGGGCACCTAGCAGTAAAAGCAGTATCTAGTTTTATTTCCCAGCTCCGTGTCAGAGGGAGGCAAGGGCAATGATGGGCGAGCATTCCCAGCGCCGAGGCCCCAACTTTGATGGACAAGCAGGTGGTGCTTGCTTATGGTCACTCCAAAGTGCTCTAAGCTTTGAGAAGCAAGCCTCTTCCTGAAGGGCACTTAACCGAGTGCTGTCCCAGGCGGGCTTCTGCGGCGTTTTACATGTGTACTTTGTTTCTCTGAGTAGCCCTGACTTAGCGGGGTGGTTAATTAATGAACGGTCAGCTTGAGTGGGAAGGCCGAGCTGAACTGACCCAGCGTGGTTCTGGGGTTCTGGGCGTAGAAGACCCTGTCAAGGAACAGGAGGCAGATCGATGTCCTGCTGATTTTCCTCTCCGCTTTCTTGCGCTGATCTTCCCTGGGAGAGCTTCGTTGCTGCTGATTTCCCTCAGAGGAGCTTCAGCTGTTCTCTTTCGCTGAGCTCAGGTCTTCGCCTCTGACAAGGATGGCTGTTCTCTTGGGAGGCGCTGTCATCTTCGCCTTCACCTGCAGCGTCGTCTCCGGGTTCTCGGCGCAGATTCTTTGGCTTTCAGCACCCGCCTTTCGGCCCTTTGGTGGAGATTTTCTAGCCTCTAGCACAGCGCTTGCGCTTTCCTGCACGGACCTTTCATTCTTCTGTGGCAGATTCCTCAGCTGGACTCGTGCAGGACATCGCTCTGGGATCCAGGACCTTGGCTGGATTCTTTGGATCTCTAGCATGCACACAGATCATTTGCACTCTTGTACATTTGACTTTATGGGCAAATATTGTAAGATAATCTTATAAATTTACGCGTCCTGCATTGAATCTGCTGTCTAGCAAACCACTGACTACAACACTTGGGTTCTAGTTGGAGAGGTCTGATTGCACTGAATCGCCTCTGGCTGTCCACGTTGATAAGATTCACTTAGCCCTCCCACTTCCTTTTGTGCTAAATCACTATTTGAGCCAAATCTCAAACCAGCAAAGAGAAGATGCCCACATTAGAGTAGAATCAGAGGCCAGAAGGAAGTTGCAACTTCCACCTCTGAGATGGAAATGACTCAGTGTTCAGTTTTAAAATAGAGCATCACAGTTTGAGGCCAATTCAATATGGGATGTCCTTGGAGTCATTTTGCCACATGCTAACACCACTGTTTACATTTGGAAGGAGAAATTTTAAAAAGGAATCCAAACTTCAGGTCTAATTTAACATATATTATAGTATCCATGACTTGTACACCTGAGCCTTTACGAAGACATTTTCTTCTGCTTTTAAACAACTGTAGAGTCTTTCTACATGTAGTTTATGACACAGAAAACAGTTTTCTGATTAAAGTAGAAGTAAATGTTCATTGTAGAAAATTTGAAAATATAGAGAAATTAAAAAGAGTAAGACTAGAGTCATTAATGGTTCTACTTCTCAGAAAGAAACATACTTAAGAGCTGTGACCTTAGAAATTTTGAAAAAAAAAACCCAAAAAGTCAATTTATTTTAAAATATCATGTTATGGTTTGATTTTCTTCTTCACTTACCCTGGAATAAGAATCAAATAAGAACTGCCAAGTGTCCATACCATTTTGAGGGAGAAGCAGACTCACATTTTGAGGAAATGAAAGTTAAAAAAAAAACAAAAAACCCTAAGCTTCATTATTTGAAAAATTCAAATTTATTTTCCTCTTCTATTTTTTCTCCACTGGGGGCCCAAAGCTTTTCTGTTTTTTTTTGCTGGAGCTGGCAGATGATCAATGGTCGTACTTGACGTGTAGATACTCATTTCTTTCCTGTGGCACAGATTACTTTTCTTCTTTAAAAGCTGTGTTTTAATATCTAATCATTGTACATCTGCACTAACGGAAAGAACTATGCCTCATAGCCCTCCACAAGCAGACCAACTAACTACTGAACAAGACAAGATGTAGCTATATTGTTTATGATCTTTGAGAAACAACTATGAGAAACAGCTTCAAAGAAACATCAAAGAAATTTTTTTTCTTATCTTAGAAATAGGCTGTGAATAGGCTATGGCTGCATATCACTTCGTGGAACGATACTTGCTTCTCTGTGTGTGTGTGTGTGTGTGTGTGTGTGTGTGTGTTTAAGTACGGTTATAGAAAATCCCCTCAGTTAAAGCAGGAAAATATTAACTCCTGGATATAATAAAGGCTAATCAAATTTCTAGAGCTAAAACCCAGAAATGTAGGCTCTGTATTTCCTGAAGTAGATGTCTTATAGTGTATGTCTGAAAATTTCTATCAATTCTTAAAGAAAATTTTGGTCATAAATTGTTTGTAAGACATTCTAAGTCTTTTTTCCTTATGTATAAAACAAAATACCTATCTTACAGGATTATGGTGAGAATTAGAAATATAAAGTGACTAGTATATAGTAGATAGTAACTAGGAAATATATTAACAACATTTATGTAGGGAATTTATGATAAGAGAAACACTCACCATTGTCTATGGGGAAAAAGAAGTTATCACCATAGTAAACCTCCACTTACAAAAAATAAAAATTTCTCTGCCTCTTTCCTTAACTCTCATTTTTCCCTAAAGCCATTGGTGAGGTCTGTGGTGGGATGCTGGGAACTCAGTGGCCAGAGCAGGCTGCCAGTGCCCAAGAGAGGAAACGAGAAGGTGTTCCTGTAAGGAAAGGTGACTTGGGCTGTGGAATGAGAGCCTGAAAAAGGAAAGAAGGCCTCCGTGCAGGGAGCAGTCAGAAACCAAGAGTAAGGGCACATCCATACAGAGCCATGTTATGGTTTGGATCTTAGATGTTTCCCAAAAGCTCATGTGTTGAGGGGTAGGAATGCAGTGCGACAGAGGGCCTTTGGGAGATGATTGGGCTGTGACTTCAGGAATGGATTCAGCAACCATTTATGGATTTGTGGCTCATTAGGCTATTGGGAAGTGGTGGAAACTTTCGGAGGTGGAGCCTCTTTGGAGGAAATAGGTCACTGGAGATATGCTCCACCACATGCTCTCCACCATGATGTCCTGCCTTATCACAGCTCAGAAATAACAGAGTCAAGTCACCACAGAATGAAATTTCCAAAACTGTAAGCCAAAACAAAACTTGCTTCCTTCTAAGTTGTTTTTCTGGGGCGTATTGTCACAGCAATGGAAAGCTGATTAACATAGTCTGTGCTGACGAATGTTACAGAGAAAAGAAAAAGTTCTATGGTTCTTATCACCATAAGTGGGAAATGCTAAGTTCTACAATGAACATTTACTTCTACTTTAATCAGAAAACTGTTTTGTGTGTCATAAAATACATGTAGAAAGACTCTACAGTTGTTTAAAAGCAGAAGAAAATGTGCTTGTAAAGGCTCAGGTGTACAAGTTATGGATATTATAATATCTATTAAGTTAGACTTGAAGTTTGGATTCCTTTTTAAATTTTGTCCTTCCAAATGTGAACAGTGGTGTTAGCATGTGGCAAAATGACTCCAAGGACAATCGTGCATGATTGTTCAGGCCCTCTATTACAATTCTCCACCCTTATCTGTGGAGGCTACATTCTTGTGCATGCCTAAAACCGCTGAGAGTATCAGACTGTATGTACACTATGTTTGTTTCTACACATGCATACCTATGATAAAGTTTACTTTATAAATTAGGCACAGCAAGAGGTTAACAACAATAACTAGTAATAAAATGGAATAATTAAAAGTATAAATAGTAATAAAAGTGAGACAAGAGAAATAAGAAATGGAAGGAAAAACTGGAAACAAAGCTCTTGTAAATAAGGAGGAAAGAGGGGGTGAGGGGAGGGGAGGGAAACAGGGAAAAAAGCAGCAACAAGATATGTCATACACAGGTACAAATCCCCTATGATGAATGTTATCACTATGTATATCTAAAATGTACCATTAAAATAAAATAAATTAAATTTTTAAAAAACTCAAAAAATAAAAAAGAAAAAAGTAATATGAACATATATATAAATATAAAAGTAAATAAACATTATGAATTATTTATTTCTAGAATTTTCTGGTTAAAAATTTGGACTGCAGTTGACTATGGGTAATGGGAACCATAGGAAGAGAAACACAAACCTGTAATATTAATGAAATTCTAGAAATATAGAATCATTCTAATTGAGATGAGCATTTCTAAGTGCTCACTCCTAAATCCTGAACCAAAGTTGTCATGACTCTAACTGAGCTGTTTGTGCAAGGGCACTAAATCCTCAGTGGTTAACACTGTCATAGATCACACCCACTCCCTTTTGTCTTACAGATGAGGAAACTGTGGCACAGAGAGACTAGCTGCCTAGTTTCAGACACACAGCATTGGGAGAACAGTCATTATTAATGCCTGGGATTCCAAACTAAAATAAGAATTTTGTTTACGATTGTATGTGTTTGCCAGTAAATTATAGGAAAGCAAGGACTCAAGATGTTTTGTCATTCCATCAATAGTTGTTAACATGATTCTTGACTAGACTCTCAAATATTAAATGAATACATAAATAAATGTCCAAGTCAAAAATCGTATTATAACTAACATTAATTTCTTATCTTCAAATTAAGCAGCTATTTTTTCCATATGGCTTTTTCAACACTGGCTACATATGGGTTGCACCGTCTGTCTATATTGAGCATCTTGTGACCGAGCCTTTGGAATGGTATCTGCCTTCATAATTTTTATAATTTGTTTAAGACAATTTTAGGTAGAGGAAAATGTCAAGCTAAATTCCCTAACAAGGAAGCCTAGCGAAACATCTGGAAGAGAGGCGGTACAGAATGTTGGATAGTTAGAAGAGAAAATCATAGTTTCAACTACTGTGTTTGCATTTTTTTTTTTAAGTCTTTCAGTGTTAAATTAGTATTAGGGAAACTTAATTAAACTGTTTTCCCTCTAACCAGGTGGCTGCTTTCAGATAGCAGCAACAGACAAAAACAGTTCCAGGAAAGAGAGAGCTGTTCCCTAGAGTTAGATGTCTTGTCAAAAGAATAATCAACATTTTGTAAGCTAAAAAAGATCCCTCTCACTCCTCCCCTTCAAAATTAGTGCATTTGTGAGAATGATTAGCGAAGAGAGCAAAGTCTGATATTATTCTAACAAATACAAATATTTCTACGAGCCTTATTACCCATATTAAGAGCGAGAGGGAATTTGTGTTGAAGAACAAAAGAAATTGTTCATTCAGCTGAGGGGACACAATCACACAATTGAAAGGTTCATGCCAAGCAGTGCTTCGCCCCTTTCCGATTGCAACACAGAGTCCTGCCGAGTTGTATTCACCACTCACTGGACACAAGGCATGAAAAGTCTGCTGAATTAAGGAGGCCCCAACATGCCAGTTCTGAGAACTGCTTAGCCCCACAGTTTATAAAATTGCATAGAGGAGCTGTTTCCCTCTGCTCGTATATTTTTAGTTGTAGTTGTAGATGTTATCATTGTGATTTGTGGCGGAGCTGGAGCCTGAGCGCAAACTTCTCTGGCGCTTCTTTCCTTTCTCCTGGCTTTTCTCCCCACAACCGTCTCCTCTCTATTCCGGCCACTCTCCTGAAGCCCAGGGGTCCAGGAATCCCATTAAGGTGAAGCAACAAATCCCAGATTCACTGCTAAAAGCTAAGTGATGATTCATTCTTGGAGAGCATGCTGGAAACAAAGCTACTGTAAGAAATAAATTATCCTCCCAGTACATTTGACTATAAAATAAATGATTTAGACTCCATGGTTTCTGAAGTCCCTCCTAGCTCTCAAATATTACAACTCAGTGGGGTACAGTATATCTTACTAATTCATAAATCAGGCTTTCTGGAAAACTTTATAAAACACAAATATTGTGAAAAACTATCTCTAAGTAACAAAATAATTATTTTCATAATTTCTGTTTTAAATTGAAGCATTTTAATCTCTTAATTTTTTTTCTTTCATTAACATAAAATGCCTGAAAATGGGAACTGATATTTTTTAAAATCACCCTTTATGTACAAAGTATTCCATTTAGTTTAATTCTTTCAATTCTACGAAGAAAATATTTTAAAAGTGAAGAAATTGATGCTCAAATTGATGTTTTAGTCAAGGTCATTAAGTAATTTATTCAAGATGACATCTACTCTAATGGCAGAGATCAGATTCAAAACCAATAGACCAAGATGTGAAACAAAAATATTGGTGTTTTGATTATAGAGCACACACATTGCAGGAATTTTGGGAAAAAATATACTACCAAGAAGAAAGTGAAACTAAAATTATTTTCACGATCCCTAGATAACTACTATTACAGTTGGACGTATTTGCCTTCTAGATATAAGCATATAAATGGTTGTATTCATTTGTAAAAAATAGCCTCATTAATCCTTCCCTTAAAGGCTGATAGTTGCTGAGGCCCATTTTTCAACTGTAGAAAAAAATGGGAATAGACAAAGTGATATAGTGATATAGTGGAATAGATGACAATTATCAGCATGAAATAGAAGAAAGAAAAAGGATAGAAGTTAAAAATAATTTGATGACTACAAAGGAAAGTCATTCTCACATGTACTGATGTCTCAGAAAAAAAGGCTAAACTGTGCTCTTTTCTTAAAGGTAGAAACATGCATATCTTTACAAAATTTATTTTTGAAAAGTAATGGTTTTTATTTTGGTGTATGTGTTTTTGACCCTTGCCAACTAAAATTCTGAATCACTTGACTATGGTCCACAGCAGATAAGAGGTTAGGGAATAAATTATAAAATAGAATTTTAGGAACACAGTGACAATTCTTATAGGAAATAGAAAAGGTGAGAACTTACTGTTTAACTAATTTCTGGAAATTTTGAATGAATTCAGACAGTCAGCAAAATTACCTCTTTCTACTTATATACCAGAGAAAATAAAACGTACTATTAAAAACCTCCTGGAAACTGATGGAAATTTACATTTAATAATCCTGGTCCTAAAATTCTTTCTTTTGATAGTTGATTCCTGACAGCAAAGTTTAGAGAATTAAGCTGTCAATTTTTGCAAATACTAACATATTACACTTCACTGAAGCATATGATCTACAGGACTGAAATTGAAATTTTCTTTGGAGAGTTAGCAAATTTTCCACAGTAAATCAAATTCTCTGATCTCAGTGACCCATATGCAGGTGTTTCCTGTGAGCTTTCCCAATCCTCTGGTGTCCTAAGTGAAGGTACCAATCTACGCAGGCTTTCACAAATGTCTTAGAGTTACAGATACACCATACTTCTCATGAGAGATATGGTCTTAAGTCATTCACAAGTTGAAAAACATACAAACTACAACAAGATTTGCAAAAACAGATAAGTTATTATTAATAGTCTTAAAACAGATTTACTTTACAAGAAAAAGAAATTATTTCGTGATGCAAATAACCACTCCTGTTATTTTAATTTATCCTTTGTAAATAAATTCAAATTTTATATGCTGGTTAGAGAACTCTTGAATTTCATATCCATTATATTTTAGCTAGTTTCTAGAAAGCAGTCTCTTTTCAATAAATCCTACTGAAAAGTCCACTTTTTAAAATGCAAGAGACTCACTTCACCACCTACATACATCTCAGAAGGGAGCAGCATAGGGGCACCTGGTCACAAGGAATGTCCAAAAAAGAGCTTCATGCTGCTCCTTGCTTTTCTATTTCATTTGTGAAAGTGTTTCTCCTTAAACTGCACCTCACACTGTAAAAATACCTGCAGCCTGCGAGGAGCAGCACCTTTAAATCATCATCAATGAATATTATATGTAAAAGGCATTTGAATACACACACACACACACACACACACACACACACACACACACACACACCCCACAGTGTGCCTGGACTTTTCTTCGTGACCAATAGAATAATGCAAACATGATGATATAATTATATTACAAAAGATACTGCAGTTTCTGTCTTAATTGTTCTCCCTCCACCATCCCTCTTTCTCAGATCATTTTCCCTGAGAAAGCCAACTGCCACAACTTGAACAGCCCTATGGAGGGTCCACATGGAGGCAAGAAACTGAGGCTTGTCAAAAGCTGTGTAAGTGACTTTGTAAGCAGATTTTCCAATCCAATCAAGCTTTTGCATGATTATAACCTTACAATTTGATTGCTACCTTGTAAGAGACCCTCAGAATCATCCAGCTATGCTACACCCCATTTTGTGGCCCCTGGAAATTCTGTAAGAAAGCAAACCATTTACTTAAGGTGCTGTAAGAATTATGTGCAATAAAGTCATAGGTAGCTAGTGTACTCCCCGTGTGATTTTAATTAGCAGCCAGGGTGAAGCCAGGAAAATCATTCAGGATTTTATTATATCTTATTTAATTCTGTGTAATAAAAGCATTTTTTTAAAGAGTACTTTGGAAAGTACTTTGGAAAGTACTAGGTTTCTAGATAGCTTATCCCTATTGATGCATAATTTAATTCCATGATGGTAAGAAAATATAAGGTAAAATATACTAGCCCAGAAAATGGTTGGTCTTGCTAAAATTACCATATGCATTTGAGAAGTGTCTATCTTGTATTTATTGTGCATTTTTGTGTATTTTTGTATTATACTACAGATGTGGTTAGATTGGGGTGGTTGATAGTATTTTCCAAATCTTATGTTTTTATTCTTTTCCTGTCTAGTTGTTCTATCAGTTTCTGAAAGAGGAATGCTACAATATCCAACTGTGATCATGGTTTTATCTATTTCTTCTTTTAATGAGATCAGTTTTTGCTTTGTGTATTTTGAAACTCTCCTGTTACAGGTATGAATATGTATGATCGTAATACCTTCCAAATGGCTTCACTATATTTTTATGAAATATCTAAATATCATTCTTTTCCTTTGGTAATATCTTTGTCTCTGCTAAAAATCCTTGCAAAACTTACTTTTGTTTTTCCTTGTTTTGATAGCCCTCACCTCTTATGTTAATCATTTGCAATGTATTTTTCCTTCAATTTATCTGTCTCTTCATATTTAAAATGTATCTCTTATAGAATGCATATAGTTTGCTTTTTATCTATCTTGATCATCTCAGGGCATTAAAATGTTCTTTAATTAAAAATAATATAATTCTTAATATGTTTGAACTGGAAATTATTAAAATTTTTATTTTACTATTTTTCCTTGTATCATTAAGGTTTTTCTTATTTTCTCTTCCTTGCATTTTGTTTTTAGGTTTTGCACATTTGAAAACATCCATTTAGGGCCAGGCATGGTCCTGCATGCCTGTAATTCCAGCACACGGGAGGCTGAGGCAGGAATATCACCAAGAGTTCAAGGCCAGCTTGGGCTACATAGTGACCTGAAGACCAGCCTGAACTGAATGGCAAGACCCTGTCTCAAAAATAAGCAAACAAATAAAACATCCATTTGTCTGTTGACTTTTTAACAATAAATCTTTACAATTTTTAGTATTTGCTTAGCAATTACAATATCCACTTTTAATTTTTCACAGTTGACTTTAAATTAATATGCCCTTTGTATAGAATATAGAGACTTTATTATTTTTTTAACTTTATTATAGTAGTACATTTTAGATATGTATAATGATAACATTCATCATAGGGAATTTGTACCTGTACATAATATATCTTGCTCCTTCTTTTTTTCCCATTCTCTTCCCCTCCTTATTTACAAAAGCTTTGTTTCCACTTTTATGTCAATTTATACATTCTTATTTTTATTCTGTAATTATATTACTTCTACATGGATTAGAAACCACACAATGGCAAAATTTTACTTTAAACAAGCAAAAGGTAATAAATTTTTTTTGTTCACACAGGCAGTTACCATTTCTGGTGATCTTTCACCATTCTAAAAATCTCAATTCCCTTTATCAGTTTTCTTGATCTGGAGTCTCCCTTTAGGGCTTCTGCTGGCATAGGGCAGCTGTCAGTAGAATGTTTTCAGTCTTTATTTATTCGAAATATCTATTTGATGTATACTTTTATGTTTTACATTTTCCGGGTTTTATGGGAATGTATTCTTTCAGGATTTGAAACAGATTGTTCCCAGTCTTCTGCCCTCCATTGAAATCCGATGAACAATCAGCAGTCGTTTCTATTTTGGCGGGGGTGGAGGGGGGCGGGGGTTGAACTCAGGGCCTTGTGCTTGTGCTTGTGCTTGCGAGGCAGGGAATCATCTCTATTCTTGTTCCTTCTCCGTAAGGTGTTATTTTTCTTGATAGGCTTATATGTGGTTTTTGTTTTGTTTTGTTTTGCCTTGCTTGTATGTGTACTGCTTGGAGCTCGCTGAGCTTCTCGAACCTATAAATTTCTCATTCTTCTTATTTGGACGATGTTTAGCCATTGTTTCATCAGATACTTTTTCTACCTAATTTTATATCTCTTCTCCAAGAAACTGTTTTGAAACATGCTCAATAAATATTTTGGCTATCTTCTCAAAGTCTTATGTTTAAGGATCATCATTAATATCTCTGTACTGTTGTGCTTCTAGAAGCCAAATCAGGGAAGGAGCTGTCTTCAGAGGAGTTTGTCTAAGTAGAGGTTTTTTCCCTCACGCTACTTAGTGTCACACACTGCATAGGCAAGTAGACTTGTTCATTCATGAGCCTTGAATATAATAGCTTTTAAGCACTTGTCAGTCACACTATCATTAGTTAGTTCAACCACCAAAGTATACTAGTAAACTCCATCACAGAAAGTCAGTCTGATTTTCCTTCTTTAATTATGGTAACCTATAAATAACATGAACTTTACATGATTTAGTACTCCTTGCTACCATCTACCTTCAGAACTTTTCAGCGCCCCAAACTGAAACATCATACTCCTCAAGCAACTTCCCATTCCTCTCTCCCCGCTGTCTGGAAACCACTTTAAACCTTTCAACACCTACTTCTTGTCCCTGCCAACTTGACTACTCTAGATCCCTTATATATGCAGCTGTGTCCCTTTGTGACTAACTTATTTCACTTGGCACACGTCTTTGAGGTTCATCCATTTTATTCTATGTTTCATAACTTCTATTTTTTATTGTAGTTATAAGCACTTGATATAAATTTACTGTCTGAATGATTTTGAATGTATATTAAAGTATTGCAAACTATATGTGAATTGTTACACACAGCTCTCTGGAACTTCTTTTACCCTGTATGACCAAAACTCTATATTCGCTAAACAACTTCCCACTTCCCCCTCACTCCAGCCCTGAAAACCACCATTCTATTTTCTGTTTCTATTAAGTTTAATTACTTCTCATAACTTATCTAAGTGGAAGCATGTGCAATTTTTTTGTTATTGATTTAACTTTGCAAGATGTCCTCAAGTTTCATAAGGCTAAATAATAGTCGGTAGCCTGTTAAGTATCAAAAGGAAAAATTGACCCTTTGAGATCAGGCCCATAGCTACGTGATTTCTCTTTTCTTACAGGCCACATACTGAAAGAAGAAACATATCTTCTATTTTTATATATATTTTTATGTATTGGTTTGTTTCTTGATAAGTAAGTCATACAAAAAAGTAAGTCATAATAATAATTATTAAATAATAAGCAGCAGTGTCCTAGCTGCTTCATGCATATTGCCTCAATTAAATTTCACAATTATCTAAAGTTGTAGACATTGCTATTACTAAGCTTTAGAAAGTAAAATATTGAGGTTCAGATAAATTGTCTAACCCTTCTGAGGCCAAAGTTTCACAGCTGATAAGTAAAGAGCTTAGAGTCCTACTATCCATTGTACTACATCATCAGCTGCATTTAAGTAAATACGGTGAGGAATTACTTAGTATTTCACAGATTTTGTACATTCTAATTTGCTGTATCTGCAGCTATTATCAAGAACAGACTTATTTTTCAAATCCTCCTTTTCTTATCTTGCTAGCTTCCACCTTATTACCATACTTTCAGTTAAATTATTTGTAAATCTTCTCTCAGTCTTTTATTTCTTGCATTGCCCCCTATTTTCAATGGTAGGAATGTAAAAAGCATTACAGTGACAATTCAGTTTGTGCTCTAAGAATTAAATCATAAAAAAACAAATACAGCTCCCTGTGAGAAATACCCTTCAGGGTTAGTAACTTTCTAACAAAGAAGCAGCTGCACTAAAAAGTGTTGTTTAAAGAAAATATTTTTAGTTCTTATGATTTTCATTTTCTTTTTTGGAATTTTAGCATTATTGTATTCCATATCTTATGTTATGAAAGCTTACATCTTGCAGCTGAGTTCCTAATTTAAGACAATTTTAAAATATTTTAGATTCCTGGATGGAAAATGTCAAATAAAGTCGATGGTTACTGCAGAAGAAAGGATCTAAACTTTCTATAGACTGATGGCCAAGTTGTGATGATTACACGAATGGGCTAGCGAGCGGCTATTGAGTCAAAGTTTCCCTGCAACATCTAGTAATAATATCCACCCAGGATCACTGACTTATTCAATAAAAAATCAAGTCGAGTAAATTGCTGGAAAATATAAATCACTAGGATGATCCCAATGGTAAAATACTGCTCTTCTTTGAAATCATTTTTACTATTAATGCTATTACTATTTATTGCAATACATGATTTCACTTAATACTCTCAAAAATCTTATAAACCTAGAATCTCCTTTGAATGTATCAGCAAATTTAACTTCAGAGAGGTAAAGTAACTTACATAAGTTTGCAAAGTTTTATATCAAAAAGTTTATACATTCAAATCATGTTTTTGAAAGATTTGAAATCAGTGCTTTTTGATTGAAAACATTTTTCCTATCTTCAGATCCTACACAACTAAGCTTAGGATGCATCTGCAAATTTCCCTATCTCTAATTAAGGCATAAGGACAGGATACTTCTTAGAGTCAGAAAGTTTCCATTTCTCCTCAATGTTTATTTTCCCCTTATTCTTCCTTAATACATTGCTAACTTTAACTAGCTATATAAATATCCTGCTATAAGACCACATTTCACAGATACCACAGCTGTGTGACATTGTGATTGAGTTCTACCTGGTAAGATTTATATAGAAATTATGAGTGTATTTCTGAGAGATCTCCTTAAAAGTCAGAGATTATGCCTATTTTCTTCCTTCCTCATCACATTTTACTTCAGGATGTGATTAAACTACCTGAAACTCTAGCTGTTACATTTGTCCCTAAGTAGGGGCTGCTCATCCTAGAGATGATGGACGGAGGTTTCAAAGAACCTATCTGACAACTGCTTAACTATATCTTGTTTTGCACAAATTGGAATAAGTTTTCATCTTTTAAAGCCATTTTGTTTGGGTTACTTCAGTTATTGCCATTAAATCTACTCCCCAAATTCTCTGCCTAAATTTTTTCACATCTGCAGGTTGTAGAATAGAAGTTAGGTAGTCATTTTGCATCTATGCAGATAAAAGAAGTATTTTATAGATGACAGAACAGCCATATATAAAATACCAGGGTCTTGGAGGACACTATTGAAGTGCTAAGCTAAATGTTTCTGGAACTACTCTGCTTTTGGACTTTATTATGTAAGAGGATAAATCTTCTGTTTTTGAAAATCATTTAAGACACTCTATAATTTGTGGATGAATAGATGTCTCAATGCTACATTACTATACATAGAATAAAATCCAAACTTACACAAATTTACATGACCTTTATGACTCGACTTCTACTTACATTTTTAGAAGTCACATTCTCACTGCGTATTCTCTAAGACCCTTGATTCCGCCAACTTTTTTTGTATTTCCCAGCATCTAGAACTGTACTGGATACACAGAAGCTGTATAATAAATAGTTGTTGCATAAATGAGTTATGGATAAAAACGTCTTAGCCCATATGTGTTGATGTAATAAAATACCTTAGATTGGGTAATTTATGATCATAGTAATTTATTTCTCATAATTCTGAAGGTTGATGGAAAGGACAAGTCCTCACCTGGTGGGAGGCAGATGGGGAGAATGGGCCTAAGTAGTTCCCTTCAGACCCTTTTTAAGGCACAAATGCCATTAATGAGGGAAGAGCCCTTATCACTAGCCTAATCATGGCCTAATTATCTCCTAAAGGAGCTACCTTTTAATATTATTGCCCTGGGAGTTAACATTAAAATGCATTTTGGAAGGTGTATTAGTCAGCTTTTCTGTCACTAGGTCACCAGGATGCAATAACCCAAATTCACAATTTAAAGAAGGAGAGTTTTAATTTGGCTCATAGTTTGAAGACATTAAGTCCATGGCTGTCTGGCATCAAGGCAGAAACATAATGGTGGTAGGGCATGACAGAACAAAGATGGTACTTCATGGTGACAGGGAAGCAGAGCAAAAGAACAGTGCCAGAAAGATAGAGGTGAGGGACAAGATATAGTACCCAAGATATTTTTTAGTACCTACCCTTCTATGACCCATGAAGACACACCCAGAAGTGTACTCTACCAAATCTTTCAGTAGCTCGCAAGCCTATCAAGTTGACAAAATCTAGATTAACTATCATATTTCACTATTTGTCAACCTGATACTCAAACACATCTCCTCAAACTGTACTTAATTCCCAAATATACAAGATTATGATTTCACCTAACATGGTACAACTATCTTGTGTACAACTGAAAACCTAATAATCCCTTCCATAAAGTATCAGCAGTTCTACTAATTTTCAGAAGTCAAAGTCAAAGTCTCTTCTCAGACTTGAGGCAGACTCTTAGCTGTAAACATGTATAAAAATCAAAATCAAGTTACATAGTCTCAAGATACAATACCACAGGGAAAACCTTCGAACTCCAAAACAAAGGAAGATAGGGATAAAAAACAATCTTACCCTAAAACAAAACTGAAACCCAGCAGAGCAAACATTAAGTTCTTGAGGTCCATATCTAGCACCTAGGGCACACAGTGGTAAAATGTGAGTTCTAAAGGGCTTATCCAGCCCCACCCTTATGGCCTTGCCATTTGTGACCAACACAGCCTCTCTTAGGCTGGGTCTGCCCATACCCTATAGCTTTCCTCAGCAAATGTTCCACATTCCTGGCATCTTCACTTCCTGTGGTCTCCAGCTACACTTTGGCTTCATTCCCATGCTGCCATACACTGGTTTCTCAGGGGTTTCTCGCCTAGCCTACCAGGCCTTCCTTTAAAATCTGGGTGGAAGCCTTCCCATAAATCTTGTATTCTGCATGCCACCAAAACCAGCATCACTTACATGAAACCACCGTCTACCACCAGTACAAGCAGTAGCCAGTTTCCCTCGTACCATGGCTATAGTGGCCACTCAAGGCCTTGGGTAGCTTAGCATAGTGAAATAAATCCCAGAGAATGAATTCCTTTGCAGGCCTTTCTTGAAAAGTGACCAGAGAGACTCTCTTCTCTTGTGGAAGGTTTACACTTTTGTACTGCAATGGGTGTGGTCTTGGTGATTTCTGAGATGCCCTCAAACCATCTTTCTTCTTATCTCTGTACAAAGTGCTTGGTTTCTTTTAATCATGTTAATCTCTTCAAGCCATATTTCCTCAGCCCCATCTTTACGTATGATTCTTTCTGGGCCGATATTTATGTTTCTCAACTTTTCTGCTCAGTGTTTTGCCCTCAATTCTCACTACAAAGCAATCTAAAAATAGCCAGAAGTATCCCTGCCACAGACTGTATGTTAGGCTCCCTCTGAATTTTTTGTTAAATCAATTAGTCCCTTGCTTTTTATCTAATCTCTAGCAAAATCTTAGGACAAAGACAAAACACAGACTCACTCTTTCTTTCTTTCTTTCTTTCTTTCTTTCTTTCTTTCTTTCTTTCTTTCTTTCTTTCTTTCTTTCTTTCTTTCTTTCTTTCTTTCTTTCTTTCTTTCTTTCTCTCTGTTCTCAACTGAAAGCTCCTGAGCCTGACCTTTACTATCCACTTTATTACCCCACTTCTCTGGTACTCATTTTCTGGATAAGTCATGTTTTGTTTTTTTGTTTGTTTGTTTGTTTGTTTGTTTGTGTTTTGGTCACTGTGACATAGTACCCAACACCCATAACATAGAGGAGTAGATTTAATTTGACTCAGTTTCAGGGGAGTCAGTCCATCATAGGCTGGCTTCAAGACAAAAAAATCACGGCAGTAGGCTATGACCATGCAAAAATTCTTAGTTCATGGTGAGCTGGAGCAGAGGAGAGGAACAGAGTCAGGAAGGAAGGGGCAAGGGCCAGATACAGTGCTCAAGGCCACACCTCCTTAAACCATCCAGACACACCCAGAAGTGTGCTTCATCATGCCCTTGGCAGTTCGCAAGCCACTCAAGTTGACAATAATCAAGCTCAGCTGTCACAGAGGGGCTATGATATTCAAACCATAGCAAATTAACAAATAATGTTTCTCCAAAGATAACATTTTTCTGGATGTTTTCTTTCCTGGACTCAATTACTCCATAAATTTGGTAACATCAATCCTAAATTTTTATCACAATTATCCATTATTCATTTCTGTAGCTCCCAACACTCTCTTCTCTTCTTTGTTGTTTTTTATTTCCCTCATTATTAAATGCTGCCAGTGATGCTGTCCATCTACAGAGCTTGGGGGTTTAATATGCAACTGGTGAAGTTAGATGAAACCAATTTTAAATGTTCCTCAGACCTGGAGTTAAGATACTACATCACAATCCCTTTATCATTGCAAATCCAGAAGGATGAAATTCAAAACCTCAGAGAATTCTTTCCTTTAACCTGAAAATGTGTTCCCGTCTGTGTGAAACTGAAAGGCAATCAGTGCCTCTAGGTGTAAAAATAGAGATTAGTCCCTTTGCTATTGGTCCACAATGGCCGCTGAAGCTGAGTTGGGACTATGACTTCTTAGGTACTATTATACATATCAGATGCCTCATTTTTCCTTGGATGTGATTGAAAAACTACTTAATTAAATTTAGAAGATCCGATAAAGGAAGATGCCTTTGATTCCAAAAGCCATAGTCATTGCCAATAAGGAGGCAGCTCACCAATCTGAGAGCTAAGGAAATTCAGTATAAAGATGGATTGCCTCCTCTTTGGCTTCATCATGGCTATCTTTGGGTGGCTGAACCCACCACTCCTCAGCTCTAGTCCACAGAGGCTGTACAATAATGGATTAATGGCCTTAAAACACTTAAGAAATAATCATGATAGATGTGTATAACAAATTTTCATATTAGGCCTAATATCCTTCTTTGGAAGAGGTCAATTATGCCCTTTGGCGTTATTACCTTTCATTCAATTATATTAAAAACAAAACAGAGATAAGCACTGTTGTTCTGTATCACCGAGATTGTTATGATTAATAATTTTGCATATTTTTCTTTCTGCTTCTCTTTCCAGATCTTCTCTTCTTTCTTCTCCATCCTCTTTCATGCTTTGGGAAGCTGACGTCTATGGGCCGCACTGATGGGCCCCCAAATCCTCTGACTTTCAACTAAGGTTGGACAAAGGGAGAAGCTAGAAAGAAAACAGAGGAAAGGAGGAGAGAGAAGTTGGAGTATTTACTACTTGTAAGTCCTGCTTTCCAGGTCCGTGGGATTCTCTCTCTTTCCCTCTGCACTAAGGGAAGTAGCAGTTTCCTTATGCTGCAAATCCCAGGAATATTATATCCCTCATTGGTGTGCCTTGACCCTCCTATAACTCTGTAAATAATCCCTTCCTGGAAGTCTCTTTAGTTACCTATTTCCTGCTAGAATGTGAGTGATAACAGCAGTACAAGATGGTAAGTGGTTAGTGGCAAAGCTAGGATGATAACCAAATCTGCCTGATTCCAAATCTGTCATCTTATTCATGAGGCATGACTTTTTTCCTCCTTGTTCATTTCTTCTTTCTGTACTAGATGGCCACATTTTGCTCCATTAAAGAGAGAGTTTATGCCTCCCTTTCTTGAACAATGTATTGCATTCTTAGAGATAAACTCAGCAATGATTGTACTATACTCATCACAATATGTTGCTCCAAAAGCAACCAAATGGCCCCACCCCTTCTGTGTATCTGCCCAAGCTCTGCATATCGATAGATTCATACATAATATGAGTAAGACACAAAGAATCCACATGGTGTCAGAGGGTCTGCATTGTAGTTCTAGGCCTTTACTTTTCCATTTACAAATCACTGAAACTCCAGCACTCAAGATTTTTTTTTTTTTTTGGTCTGTACCGTGAATATAATGTTATTAAGTTCTGTCTAACTTGTAGAAATTTTTGTAAGGTAAAATTCTGCCAGAAATGTAATGCTAGAAGGAGGAAAATGAGTAATTTAATATATAGTTAATTTAGACCACCAAATTTTTGAGGGCAGACAACTGCCTTTATTTAGTAAAAGAATCTCTAGTACCCAAATGAAAACCTTGATGGTATGGTCAGGATGGACAACTAGTGAAGAGGAAGGTTAACTTGTTCTGTATAACAAAAGAGGAAGAATTGTAGCTGGGAAATCCTAAATGTATGAGGAGATAATGTAGGGAAATGAGTAGGTAAAGGGCATGAAGCCAGGCAACGTGGCAGCAATCCAAAGCTCCCCTTAGAATAGCAGCACGGAGCAAAGTGACGGGACTTCAAGTGTTCAGGACAGGACTCATTCTTACCATTTGTGTTTTGTGATGTAAATCACGCAATGTCCCAAAACTTCAGGATAAGTTATGTGATACTTTGGAAATTGAAGGAATCTGGGTAATAGCTGTTGGGACAGTCTGAGGCAGAAAAGAACATGTCTGATGGGATGCATGTAAGTTTGCAGTTACATGTAGAGAGAGAATTGGGACCTTATGGATGTCACCTGACTTAAAATGTGATATGAAAGGGGACAGTCTATCATTCCCAAATGCTTTTTAATAGACAATTGATAAAATCACATCCCAGACTATTTTCCAAGGGCAATTTTGTTTTCACTGTGTTTATAAATCAATAAAAATAAACAAATTGCCATTTTGAATGGTTTCAGAAAAAGAAAGGATTCATATTATGTATATGTCCTTTTTTTAGTGGAATTTAAAAACCATTTGACAAAGTTCTGCCCTGATGAGCAAGTGCAGAGTTAGAATCCAATTCTGGTGTTTATACTGCAGCATTGAGTCAGAACTGGAGAGGAATGGAGGGGGAGAGGGACAGAGGGTCGGAGAGAAGGAGGAAAGGAGGGAGGAAGGAAAAGTAGGGAAAGAGAGAGGGAGAAATCTCAACGCACTACCATGCAAAACACGAGATGTCTATGTGAAGTTATATGGAGTATGGCTGACTTGACTATTTCTAGAAGCACATGTTTGGAGCACAAAAGAAAAAGTAGAAGCTCATTAGCTGAAAGAAATAATTAGGCCTTAATGTTAAAATGTCTAAAATTGTTTAACAATCATTATCCACAGGATTTAATAATAGTATGGAATCACTTATGAGACTTGATAGCAGGCACTCACCCATTTCCTATTTTTATTTCCATTTTTCAGTTAAACATTTTGCATGTAAGATCTACACATAACAGAGACTGTATAATTTAGGTACCAGAAGTGGATACTTAATGTTCCATTAAATTAGAAGCTGAAGCCGCGTGATCTGGGCTGTGCCTTGCTGGCCAGAAATAATCAGAATCCGGGGAGATTACATGGACGTTTTGCTAGACATTGAAAGATGTGCCCATTGTTCTAAGTGGAAATATCAATGCATATCATCTGGAAATATAAATTGTGTGATTGTGTTTAACTTCCTATGCCAGCATAACAATAAGAATACACTAGAATGTGTTTGTTGTTGCAAGTCCTAGATAGTAACAGAAAATTTAGGCTGACATTTTTGAGGAAAAATATGGTCAAATAATAGAGCATACATTGGGAGATTTAGAATATTTCATCTAGGATTTGAATTCTGTCTCAAACATTTACTGAAATCTTTCGAGCTGAATGTCTTCAGCCAGATGCTTAAATCCTCTGTGCGTCAGATTCTTTGTCTGTCAGATAGGCATGTTAGTGTCAACCTCATGGGTTGATTACCAGCATTATATGAATATAAAGCACTTTGAACAGGTCTTTAATACATAGCACACCAAGCTCAATGGCTACTAGCATATTTTTTCTAAGGACATTTCTAGCTTTAGAAACTCTAAGCCTCAACGAACTGGAATGGAAAGAAATACCATCCTGTCAAGAACTACTTTTTTTCCATGTTCTCTTTTTTCTCTCAATTTAGTCATAGTCACTTATTCTCCATAATCACTGAATTCAGGCCTTACACTTTGCGATAAGTTCTTGCCTTGTGAAGAAAACATTGATTATGTAGATGACTAAAACTGAAGTAAGTAACAGGCCTCCTTCTCATTTTGATACCCTACACCTGTCAACTTGATCTTTGTGTGGACAACGTGGTACCCTGTTTTAAGCTTCTGACACCTTTCTGCATGGAACCATTTCTTAATTTCCTTAACCATTTTTTTTTAACCACTCCTTCAAACAGATGACTTTGTAATTAAGCACCCTTTGACTATTGATAAGAATAGTAGGAAGCAGTAAGAAAAGGTTACTTCCACACTTTGGTGTCCAAGGACCCGAACCCAACCAGGTGACTCAAAGAAATAATTTCAATAGAGTAGTAAATACTTCATTTTGGCATATTAAAAGAGAGAGAAAAGTAAGGTTGAAAGAGGGGATATCTGCAAAGGGGCCCTGGACACCAAAATAAAGAATCGGCTATAAGAAGTCACCATAACATTGTCTGAGGGTCAAAACAGAAACCAGAGCTGAATAATTCAAAGGTGACCACACTTCACTCTCTGAAGCCCCATCGTTCACATCCACCCACAGAACAACACTAACTACCCTTCTTCTAGGGCTCTTTATCCTTGACATATTCCCTTTACACCTTGGCATGTGTCCTCCCATTAACAGTGGCAATGGTTTCTGCAAAGGCATTTATCACTCCCTGTGTGAGGTTAAACGAAACCAATTCTTTAAATTAGGCACAGATGTTGGAAAAAATGACAACAAACTTGTGACTTCACACAAATGTATTCCTGAGAGTTGTGGAAGTCAGAAATCCTAAAATTAATGTGTCGCAGCTGCCCTCTACATGTTATTCCCTCTAGATGTCTAGAGGACAATTTTCTCCATGTCTTTTTGAAGTCATAAAGTCCACCCACTTTCTTTTGTTCATGGACCCACATCACTTTGACCTCTGCTCTGTCATCCTGCCTTTGTTTATGACTCTGACTCACTTCCCTCTTGTAAGGACCCTTGTCATTACAATAGCCATATCTGGCTAATCCACGATAATCTTCCCATCTCAAAACCCTTCACTTAATCACACCAGAAAACTTTTTTTTTTTTTTTATTTTAAACCAAGAACATGTATTGGTACATTCTACATACAATGGTCACATTCATTACATTAATTCTGTACCCATACATGATGTATCTTGGTTCTCCCCCCCACACCAGAAAACTTTTTTGTTTTTTTTTTTTAAACAGCATAAGGCAGCACAGTCACAGCTCCAGGGTTTAGGACACGGACAACTTTGGAGGAGCCCTTATTCATCCTACCGTATCCATATCCCAAGATAACGTGATGCCAGATCCTTGTTTCCTAATCGACTGTCTTCCTGGTTACATCTTCACATTCCTTGAGGCATAGAGTGTCTGGTTTAGACTTTTAATCTACTCCTGTGGAATCACCATCCTGGGTAAATAAATATCCAGATGGAGAATCCAATACAAAGGCCACTACTTTCTTTAGCACTCTCAACCCCAGAGATGTGTGTCTGTCCTTAACTTCAGTCAACCACATTGTTATTCTTATCATAAGCCACGTTATTCTTATCATATGCCTGTAAATCAATTCACTTGGAGTAGCTGACTTCTAACCACAACTCGCCTTCGTTCTGTTCCTTTACACCTCTATTCCTATGATTCTCTGTCACTTAGCATCACAGAGACCACCAAATATTTTTATCCTTTTTCCTTAACCTACTTCTCTAGCCTCTATATGACCTTATTCACGTCTATACTTGGCCAAAAACGTGTGGTTATTCCATTCAACAACTCTCTCACAATTGGCCTCAACTAACAATGTACTATTGTACCTGTTCGCCACTATGCTCGGCCCTGTGGGCTCAGCATCGCACCACAGCCCCACCCTACTCAGGCGGTTGAGTGCTGCATGGAAAAATTATATACCAGACAGAACCCATCCGATTTTTCTTTATTTCTTGCCTCCTTTATCTGATCCCCTCAAAAATCATTTTTAATTTTTACATCTCTCCTCGAAACTCCATCCAACCTAACACTCCTCGTTCTCAAAAAATGACAGTATGACTTGCCCGACAATTTTCAAACATACAACACCCTACAGCAAAACATCATTCCATTTCCAATATCGCCATTCTCCCAGGTTTAGGGGGTGGAGATTCTCCCCACACGTTGCTAGACAAGCCCTCCTCAGTGTGATTACGACACCAATCTCTGATCTTTTTAGGATAGTTCTCTTCTAGTTATCCTTCTCTTTCCTGTATTTTCCACAGTATTATCTCTTCTGTCTCCTTTCCTCATCCTAGAAATACACAAAAGATTGGATGCAGATGACTTCACGTTGACACACATTCATTTCTCTGTGCCTCTGGAATATCTAACTTGAAAGGTGAATTAGGCTTTCGTTTAATCAATTTTTTAAGAAAGTTTCAATTTAAACTCCATTCTAACCACCACTTGTCTTACCTTTTCTTACACACTCTCTGATTATATTCATTTTCCCATCCTTTCTTTAAACTATACAATCTAATACCTCATAAATTTCTTAAAGGACATTCTGTAATGATTATCTTAGTGGACTTTTTTGTCATTCTTCATAATTTTACACAAAATTTTTTGCTTCTTGAAAACTCTTTTCCTGCACTTCCTGTAACATTGGATGCTCCAATTCTTATTCATCTGATTATACTTTCTCTCATCTTAGTAGTCCTTCCTTCCTCTTAATGCTGCATTAATGTTCATTCCCTAGAATGTGCCTTTGACATATAGATCAATACCGCGTGTCCTCGCTCGGTTTCAGATTCTACTGAAATTCCTAAACGAATTCCTTCTAGATTTCTGTAGTTAGACGGCCTGTGAAAATGCAATCCAACTTGTCCAAACTCAAGATCTTCATCTTCCCTTCCCATTTTGCTCTTCCTCATGTGTTCTTTATCTCTATTATAGGCATTAGCATTCTCCTTATTATCTAGGACAGGAACTTTGATGATATCTTAATCTCTTCGTCTTTACTTTCCCTCCTCACTTATAATTAATCATAAGCTTTCACTAATTGTATCGTGTATGTGTGTGTTTGTGTTTATATAGGTCAACTCTATCTCCCACAAATCACACCTACTAACATTCGTCAAGGTTCACTCACTCGTGAGTCACTGTCGCAGCCTCATAATGGTTTCAATTTGCTGAGACTTTGACCCTCTCCAAACGTTTACTATTGTATAAAAGACTTGTGTATCTAAAGTGTAAAACTGGGCTTGTGATTATAGACTTCAAAGGTTTTTCTTGCCAAGAAAATTTTTCACAAAACACCCATCTCTCACAAATCTTGACCGCTCTAGCATGCCACCCGGAGGCTCTTTACGTCGCGGCTGTTCCCCAGCTCGACAGCTTCTCTCAACACCAAGAGCCACAAGCTGCAAATTAACTAAGTCATTTTGTAGCAAAAGGTCAATTATGAAGCACCTAGAACTTTTCAATTATAAAAAGTATATTCTCTGGGTTCTGCTGTAGTCCAGACATTTTTTTTCTATTGTGGGTTTTGATTTTTTTTTTTCCCTCAGAAATTGGTTTTATTAGATGTACCCAAGTCTTAAGTTTCTCAATGAAGAAAAAATAAATCTCCATAAAAAAAAAAATCGACAGCTTCTCTCCTGACACTCCTCATCATATAATTATTTGTAGGTACCCAGAACATGATGTTATTTCTTATGTTGTGTATTTCTTCCCTACATTCCTTTTAATTAAAATTCTCTTTATCTTTTACTGTAGCTAACTCCCCATACAGCAATGATATGAATAATGAAAATTTCTTAACTGCTTTATATGGTGCCCTGTACTTCCTCCTTTAAAGAATTGTATTAATTTCTTATTGTTGGGCTTATTTCACGTGTGAGAACACCAAGGCTCATAGAAGTTAAGGAAATTGTTCAAGTTCCCTAAGTCCTCGAGCAAAGTTTCAAAGTCAAGTCTGTCTTTTACCAGAGACCACCTTGCTAAACCCCGCTCCCCACCGCCTCTCCTCATTTCTGTGCAGCTCAGAACCTTGTCCAGAGTTCATGCTCAGTAGACTTGAGTCTGAATGGCTGATGGATGAAATGCGACAGCTGTGATGAAACTGAGTCCACACTGGTTCTCACAGGTAGCTTCAAATCGCGGCTGTACTGTTGTCACGGGCTGGGTGGGTTAGAAGAAGTAGGCTCACACAACGGCCTACACACATTCTCTCCCTGCCACTTACGCCCTGTGGTCCTTACCACCAAGGCTTCTTGAAACTGGAAGGCGTCAAGGTGGCTTCATAAATAACCAACGCTGGGCTGTGGGTGAGTGAGCATTTCATGGTCATTTTTTTTTTTTCCATCTAGGTCTCAAATACATTAACCTAAAGTTTACTTAGATTTATAATAACCATTATAACATTTTTGAGAAAATAAATTTAATTTTGTCTTATTCAGTTTTTTTAATTTTGATTTTGTCTTTACAGAAATGTAGCTTTCAACTTAGCATAGTTTGATTTGTGGTATTTTTCACTTTGCAGTGGTACAAGATCAATAATTACTCGGTAGAAAGCATCACATCCTGAATTTTTACTTTTCCCTAGCTATTGCTATGCCTTACACTGCTCCCTCAGGTTGCTTGTCAGGGGGAGTTGGCCTAGCTCCCAGTCAACTGGGGCCTCAGGAGCATAAATGTCTGATGCTCTGCAGGGTGCTGCATTGCTGAGCCTTGCCATCGCGGGGTTAGGTGTATTAAATGCATTTTGACTTACACCATTTTTAACTTCTGTAGACTTATCAGGATATAAATCCATCTTAAATTAAGAAGTATTTGTATATAAATATTTCCCAGGAGACCTAATACCTCACACATGTTTGTAAAAGTTTCATGACTATTGAAATAAAATTATTTATTTACTCTAAGAATACAAGACCATTCTATAGGTAGGTAAGCCCAAGCTTATACATCGTGTTATTCAAATTCTGTGTTCCACTACTTTCTAAAAATAGAGTGTCACCCACATACATAATTTTAAATTTCTAGTGTCTACTCTAGCAAAGAGAAACAGATGAAATCAATTTAGTATCTATTATTTAACCCAATATATTCACAATATTATTCTTACCATATTTAATCAATATTGCCACATAGATATTTTACATTCTTTTTCTTTTATACTATTTTTAAAAATCCAGTGTATGCTTTACAATTATAACATACCTCAGTTTGAATTAACCATGTATTAAGTGCTCAGTAGTATGTATATCTACTGGCTGTGGTATTAGACAGCACAGATCTATAGTCTTCTACTTATTCTGTTTTTCTAATCAATCTCTTGACTTTTAAGAGAGGCCTAGAAAATCTCCTATTATGTTTGGGAACTTTAGAAAAGTTTTTATTACATTTTTCCTGCTGTTTAATATATTTTGAAACCATGCTATGAAATAAAGAAAAGTTTATGTTTTGGAAATTATGTTTCTAGTTTTCAAAATGAAAAGTTGGCCTTTGGCAGCTTCTTTTATATGACAACGCAGTATTACACTATGGCTAGAATATATTTCAGTCTGTGAAACAGATAGAATTATTTAAGTTCCTTTATATTTGCTAAATTACCTCTAATTCTTTTATTTGGTTTTTCTCCCTTCTGATGTCTAGTGATTCTTCTAGTCTATGTTTTCTAATTAATTTAACATGTATTTGATTACAAGAAGTCTCTATGGGATTTCCTCAGTATTTCAGTAGGTCTGTTTTCCCAATAGTTATATCACTTCTCTACAGACCTGCCTGGAAAGTGCTTTTCTAAATTGGCAAAAATCCTGGCTCCATTCAAGAGATAGCAAGTGTTTAACATCAGGTCAGCCCTCCTTTGATTTTCTTATGTAAGGATTTTGCTCTCTAGTATGTAGAATTCTTGGGTGTGTTTCCAATAGATGAATCTGTGAATCTGCCTTTCCTATGTGTCATCTTTCTTTGTCTATTTGAAGACTGGGAGTTACTTCAAGCTCTTTCAGTCTTCTTGCTTAGTCCCTAATATTCACAGAGAACATCCTCCCCTGGCAATGTGTCATTCACTTCAACAAGAGTTCATAGTGCTTTTGCTTATTTAATATGAAGAGCAGTGGTTAGGAATAAATGCTGACGCAAAAGCAGTCCAACTTACTCTTTGTTTGAAGATGCAGTTAATCAACTTGACTCCTGGACCCCTTGCTGTTATCAGGATTATTCATTCTCAAAGTTGTACTTTTTCTTCATGGAGTCTTGCTGATATTCCATACCCTCATTTAATCATGTCATCTACTCAGCAATGTAAGTAGACCAAGGATTATTCCAGGGTTGTCATTGAGACTTGAAATTCAGAGGGGTACACAATTCAGCTAAAGCGGATGTGGTTGAAGACAACCAATTTTAAATTCCTCAACCGGGGACTTTTTTGCCCCCAAAGCTTGAGAGAATAAGGAAGGAACTGTACCGTGCTTAAAATGAGATGCCCTATAAGGAGCTCTGACACTCTGAATTAGCCAAGAGGAAAGAAATTGAATCTGAGTAATATCTTTGAAGCTTTTCTTTAGAAGATAGAGCCTAGTTTAGAACAAGGTTGGAATACTAAGAAGATGAAAGAAAGAAAAAATGAGATTCTAAATTGGGATCCCTTGATTTCCAGAAATATGCACGACAATTTGCAAAGAACATAAAATTGCAAGCAGTGTGTGCTGTTGCAATTTTAACTTCCAAACATTAGTCAATTTTAATATACAGCAATTTCAATGACATCCAAAGGATTGTCAGTGCTCATACATAAATTGATAAGCTGCATTGATCTGGTTAAAGGTTTTCAGGATAATACACATTTTCAAATATTCAGTTGAATGAATTAGAGGAACTCGAGTAATGTTTCTGAAGCAATTGTTTCAAGCTAAACCAAAAGTACCACTGAGGAAAAAGGAACAAAGTATAGATACTCCTCTATTTACAGTGGTGTTATGCCCTGCTAAACTGACTATAAGTTGAAGATACCATAAGTCAAAAATACATTTACACTAAATCTATTGAACATCCTAACCTAGCAAAACTATACACCGGAATTTACTCTCCTGATCATACACTTAATCTATTGACACCTTAGCCTAGAAAACTGTACACTGGGGTTTACGGTCTTGATCGCATGCCTGACTGGGAGCTGCAGCTTGCCGCCCCTGCCCAGCATCATCAGAGAGTACCATGAAAACATCAAAAGTCAAAGCATGGTTTCTACTGAATGCACAGCACTTTCACAACATTGTAAAGCTGGAAACTCCCAAACTGAACCATCGTAAGTCAAGGTCGTCTGTAACTCAAATCATGTACCTCTAGCAGATGAGGAGAATGACTCATGACTGTATCTTTGCTTTTACTTGAGCCTCACCATACTACTCACGACCGCTCTGAAATTCTCAAGAAAGCATCCTTGTGTCTGTCTCACCAGTTAGAAACACACACATAAAGCCATGGCCATGGTAGAAGGGATGAAGTTCACTCCTGTTGGCAGAAACAAGCAAGTAAAACCAAGGTGAGAAGGTAACCGTACTACACAATGTCAACCCTTTTCTGCTGCTGTAGGCAGATCTACCCCTGAAATTTGACCATTTACTTTCAGTTTGGTCAGCTGTACCTTATTTTTATTTTCCTTATTTCTCCACTTAATTTTTACTTTGAACATTCACTCTCAATTTCTGTATCATAAAGTGCTGCTCTGAGTATTCACATTGTGTTTACTGGCTTTTCTCTCACTCCCCCCACTACAGGCAGTGAAACTGCCATCTCTGACCTCGTTTGCTGACACTCGTGGCACTCAATATCTTTGCCCACTCTATTGCAACACAGGAAACAAACCCATCACCACTTCTCCAGAAAGCTTTCTGTACACGACGAGCACCCTGAGCGCTACTAGAATCTAAGACTTTTCGTATCCCATCATATTCTGGTACAGGATTCACTCACACAGTTTTAAAAGTCTGAGAGAAAAGAGTGACACCCTTTTTGCCTTAGTTATAGTGCTTGATGGAGAGAGGTTATGTGGACAATAGAATTTATATTGTTCAGCCTTTTTAACCAAATGATACAGAAGCCAAGTTGTAATAGTAGCCCAGAGCTGGATCTGTTCTACCAGCCGAGACCCAAACTGTACATAGTGCCTACATCATCCCCGAGAAAAGCGAGGGCATTAATACCACATGTCTGAAATGCCTCTTTTGCATTATCAAGACTCTTGCCAAGTCAAGGGGACATTGTCAGTGGACAAATTAGCATTATCAGTAGAAACAACCTTCCTGTCCCCACGCTAAGTCAGCTGTTCCTTGGATTGCTGGTCACACAATGGAACAAAGGTAATGATGCCATGACAGTGTAGTTTCATCTGTATAACCCCCTCTCCCTAAAATAACTGGATGTGGAGCAGAGTACTGTAGAGTACTATAGTTCAGCTGGCTGCTGCTGAATAACAGTAACAGAAATTGAGTTCTCTGTGGCAATTTCTCCTTCCAACCTGCCACCACTGGAACTTCCGGTAATTTCTCGTCTGGCTTGCTGCCGTTGGACCCTGGCAATTAACTAGCGCAGCCTGCTGCACTAGCCATTCCGAGCCTCTTCTGCTGACTTTCCTATATGGCCTGCCATTATGAGACTCTATCTTTTTTTGCTACTTGGTCTCAATTAATTCTACTCTTTCCTATTCATAGTCTAATAAACCTCATCTCTCTCAATTCATCAGTAAGTATTTTCTTCAGGTTTTGGCTGTAGACAGGGCACTGCCAAACAATCCATTGATCTGGAAACATTTCCTCCTGTCTGGCTACCACTAGAGACTCTGTGCTCCTCAGACATAAGGCGGCCATATCACCACCTTGTATCCATAATACCAAGTATCTATCTATAATACCAAACCAACAAGAGCTCTCATTTGAATGAACGAATGAATGGACTTACATGTATTCCTGTAGATTTAATTTTGCTTCCTTTCTTTCTTCCATTTCATTTATTCAGTTAACATTTGTCATGCACTATGTGTCAGACATTTTGGTAATAGCTGGGAATATATGCGCCTTAAGGATCTAAACTTTTAAAATGAAAATGGAGTGGCAAAAGCAAACAACAAGAAAAGAAGACCTCTAAATTCTCCACAATTCTAAAATTCTAAGATTCAAACAAAAATTCTGACCCTCTGAAAAACTGTTCTGCACAGACTGTATGATAAAAGGAATGGTGATTAGAAAAACCCACAGGAAAATTTAGACAGAAGAAAGCTGAATCAGGTCAGAAGAGGTTTGTTTAGTAGTCACATTAAAGGCAGTTAGGATGCTTTCTTAACATTGTGATAAAATACGTATAACAAAGTTCTCCTTTTTTACCATGTTTAGGTATACGATTCATTATGTGTCATTAATTGCACTCACAGTGTTGTTCAATTATTTCTGAAACTGTTTCTGAAACTTTTTCATTATCCCAAACAGAAATTCTGCAATCATTAAGTATTAATTCCCTAATTCTCCCAAGCCACTGCTGACCTCTAACGTGCTGTCTGTCTGTTAAAAGAGTCCCAATATGGACAGTTCGTATAAGCGAAATGTTCTGTAACATATGGTTTATTTCATTTACCATGTATTTTCAAAGTTAATCCGTGCTATGGTGTATATCAGAACTTCATTCCTTTTTATGGTTGAATAATATGCCACCGGATATATATATATTCTTCCATTGACCAACACTTTGTTTCTACCTTTAGTTATACTGAATAAAATGCAACAAATATTGGTGTATAAGTGTCTGTCTAAATCAGTCTTCATTTATTTTGTATTATACTTAGAAATTAAATTGTTGAGTCACCTAGTAATTCCATATTGAGCTTTATGAGGAATTGCTAAACCATTTTTCACAGACAGTGCACCTTTTTATCTTCCTACTACTAGAGCGCAGGCTTCCAGTCCTTCCACGTCTTCATCAATGCTTTTTTCTTTCTTTCTTAAAGCTGTCCTAACATGTGTAAAGTAACATCCCATGTAATTTCATCTCATTTTCCTTTATCACTAATAATATTTAGCATCTTTTCAAATGTATACAGATATTTCTCATTTAACAACCTACCAGTTTAATGATGGGACCTACAACCCAGGTGCACTGTTCTGATTTACAACCCACTGCTTGGACTTAAAACCTTTCTCTCTCTTTTTTCTTTTTTTTGTACAGTCTCTGTGTCTTTTTTTACAGTACACTTTATTCATTTTCTTAAATTTAATATTATTTTAATGGTTCATTGTAGATGTACACAGTGATAACATTCATCATAGGGGATTTGTACCTGTACATGACATATCTTGCTGCTTCTTTTTTTCCCATTCCCCTCCCCTCCCCTCACCCCCTCCTCCTTCCCTATTTACAAAAGCTTTGTTTCCATTTTTTCCTTCCATTTTTATATAGTACTGCTATATTTTGCTGATTGTACTGTACAGCATAGTATGGTAGTTTCATGTTCTGTTATACATTACAGTACTACATGTAAGAGTTATACAAATTAAAGTCATTAAGCTGCAGATTTTGACCACTTCTTTGCTCTGAATACTGTATGTAACAGTGGTGGTGAACCTATGGCATGCATGCCATGGTGGGCTGTTTGTATCATTGGAAACTCTAAAGGTTCGCCATCAATAGATACAATTCCTCATTTAGCAACAAAGTCATTTAATGACCTAGTCACAGGACCCACTGTTGTTAAATGAGGAATGTCTGTGCTGGTCATTTGTGCTTTCCTTGTGCTTATGGACCATTATGCCTTCTTCAGGGTCGTGTCTAAAATGGTTGTTTTCCATTATTAAATTGGATAAAAAAACTTATCTTTTTTGTTTTATGTTGTTTCAGAGATTCTTTATATTTATGGTCATTAAACCCTTACAGGGTAAATGATTTGCAAATATCTTCTTCCATTCTGTAGGTCATCTTTTCCCTTTCCTGGTGATGCCCTTTGATTTTAATTTTTATGAAATTTACCATATCTATTTTTCTTTCATTAGTATATGTAATAACTCATTGCAAAACTCAGAGTCATGAAGATTTGATACTATGTTTTCTTCTAGGTTATTATTGTTTAAGCCCTTAAATTCAGGTCAATGATCCATTTTGATCTAATTTTTATATATGGTGAGAAGTAGGGCTCCAGCTGCCTCCCTTTGTATGTGAAAATCCAGTTGTGTCAAAACCACTTGTTAAATGTTACACTATGAAATAGACAACTTTTGCCAAAAATCAGTTGACCAGAGATATTTAGGTTTATTCAGGCCTTTTAATTCTATTCTATTGGTTTGTATGTCTATTATGTCTACCCTTATTCAAATAGCACATTGTTGAATATTTCTTATTACAATGATAGAAACCAACTCAGGCCATTAGACTAAGCCAAATTAAATTGCTATTTATATGTCCAAATTATGGAATATGGTAATTTGAATGATTTGACTAAATTTCTGCACAGTTCAGTTTGATTGTCAACTTGACTGGCTTGGGAGCAACCCAGAGAGCATCAGTGGAGCACACTCCTGGGTGTGTCCGCATGGGTGACCTCAGGTACTTTGTCTGGTCTCTAACCCCTTCCTCTGCTCTGCTTCTAGGCTGCTGTGAGCTAAACAGCTTTGTTCTCCCACAGTCCTCCACCGTGATGTTCCTGTCTTGAAGCTAGCTCACCACGGACTGGATCTCTTGAAACTGTAATCCAAATAAACCTCTCTTCCTTTAAGTTGTGAGCATCAAGTATTTTCCCCCAGCAGTAGGAAAGCTGACTAAGGCAATTATAAAAGCAAAGACACAGAGAGAGAGAGAAAAAGAGAGAGAGACATAAAATTTTATTGGTTTGTATCACTTTAATTGCAATTGAATCTGAATCTCAGATGACCTAGCACTTTATCATTCAAGTGTGAGTGGTATGGAAGATGTATAGACAACTCAAATTTATATCATTTCAATTTCACAATCCCAAAGGAAATGGAAAGTTCCCTCTTCAGTCCAGTGAAGAACTCAGATTGATCTTGCCTAAGTTATATACTGAGTTAGTAACCAATTATTGTGGCCAGAAAGATAAACCCTAACGATTCTCCAGACTGAGATTTATTGCCAGATTTGTGACTGGTCTGTTGTGACAGTACATGGATAGAAATATCTCTAGAATCAGGTGGAATAGGTTATGAGAGAGAAAGAGTTCTTCTGAAAGTGAAGGAAAGACATTACCATAAAAGGGGGAAGAGATTCTAGGCAGAAAAATATAACTAAAGCCATTAACGTTGCTCAGATCCCATGAAGTGATATAATGTAGTTCTGGGAGCTTGAAAACTGCAGGCAGCAACTATGGACATGTCCCAGGAAGTTAGATGGCATTTATTTGCTGGCTTCAATCTGTAATTCAATGAAACAGCACTAGTTCACTCCTGGTTAAGTTCCTGGAGATTGTTTATGTCTTTGTTTAATAGAAGAAAAGAAGGAAAATTTTAAATCTGAAAGGTTTACCATTTGGTGGGATAATTAAAACTGACAACAAGAAACTATTTTATCATAAGATAAGGTAGTAGTCGGGGCCGGGGATTTAGCTCAGTGATTAGAGTGCTTGCCTTGCAAGCACAAGGCCCTGAGTTCAACCCCCGGCACCACAAAAACAAACAAAAAAAGATAAGGTAGTAGTATGAGATACCCTCAGGAAAATATGACCTACCAACATAAGTCTTGAGAGGTGGGTTTTCAGAAAAACCCAGAGTAGCTAATTAGAAAGGTGTATATAGTTGTAGAAGAAGGTGACTCAAAGCAAGACTTGAAATGCTTATGCTAGTGTTAAAATTCCCTTCCACTGCATCCAGAGCATCTACATTAATGAAAGAAAACATCTTCCTACATATCCAGTTATCATTATGGTCTGAGGAATCTTCGGCCCTGCCCTCTACCTTCCTGCGGTGATACACCAACCCACACAAAGACAATTAATGCAATTATCTGAACGACAAAGAGAGAACCATAAAAATGTGGTATATGCAGATGCTGAGGTTTTTCGTGTTTGAAACAGCCCCGATACATGTAAAGTATTAAAGAAACTACCAACACTCAATACAACCTGATGACCTGTTATTCCTAAAGGCTTAATTGAAAATTTAAAAAGAAAATATATCCTCTTCAGTATAGGCTCGTGACATTTTGCCTCTGAGATGATTCAGTTTGAATTTAGAAAGGCTAAACTTCTTGAATGTCCCTTAAGTTAGTAACGGCCCACCTTTGAGATGGAAAAAGAGAGAAATGGTATACAATACCCGCCAAAGGCCTTCATAAGTGCAAGTCAATATTCAACTTGGCAGATTTCTGCAGATCATATTTCATATCAATCTGAAGGACAAAATTTAAGAACTCTAACTTACCAGTAAGGCAGAATTAAACATTCCTCTTCCCACGACCCCCAAATTCTGTATAAACACCATCCAAATCTATGTCTGAACCCAAATAACATATGTGTGAGCAGATTTCAAAGAGTTCATTCAAGTTTTAAATATGTGAACTGATATATAAACTAATATATAAAACATAAAGTTATTTGTATTAGGGTTCTCTAGGGAAATGTAACAAGAGGTATATGCAGGTATGTAAGAAAAGGTTTATTACGGGAACTGGAATATGCAAATGTGAAGTCTGAGATGTTCCATAATACGTTGTTTCCAAGATAGAGATCCAGGAAAATCAGCAGTGTATTTGAGTCCAGATCTGAGGACCTGAGATCGGGGGAGCTGATAGTCTAAGTCCCAGTCCAGGGTAAAAGGCCTGAGAATGAGGAGTTGGGAGGGGCGGCCCTAGTGTAAGGCTCAGTCCGAATGGCCAAGAACCAGCAGCTCTGAATTGAAGGGTCGGGGGAAGATGGATATCTCAGTTGAAGCAGAAAGAGAGAAGTTGCTCTTCCTCTGACTGTTCTGTTTGAGGCCCTCAGTGGATGCTTGCTGCCTGCCCACGGTGGTGTGAGGATGACTTCTTTACTTGCTGACAGTCCAAATGCCAATCTCTTCTGGAAATGCTCTCACAAACACACACAGAAAATTGTTTAATCAGCAGTCTGGCAACACTGAGCCTATCAAGTTGACACATAAAATTAATCATCACAGTTCTGTGGTAAGCCAGTAAATTTAAAGGTGAAATTTAATAAACAATTTGTCTTCAGAGTAAAATGATAGACTCCAGTGTCACCACATAACATATGCATTATGTAAGATTTACATCGCAAATTTCTCATTGTATGAAGAAACAGAAGATGGTTCTCAGTCAATATCATTCTGGATATAATGATGGAACTAACAAACAGGTATTTTAAAGAAGTTATTATAGCTAAGATCAATCATAATGGAAACTGTATTTCCAGCGAAAGAAAAGATCAAAATTATCAGTCAAGACAGAAACTATTTAAAACATGGCTAAGCAGGAATTGCAGGACTAAAACTCTAACATCCAAAATAAAATTTCACTGTTTGTGCTCCACAATGAAAAGGAGATGACAGAAACATTCAGGAGGCTGAGACGGGAGGATCACTGTGAGTTCCAGGCCAGTCTGGTCTACATAGTAAGTTCAAGGCAAACCTGCCCTACATAGCAAGACCCTGTCTAAAAAAAAAAAAAAAAAAAAAGGAGCAGACAGGAAAAAGGTTAATATGAAGAACATAAGGGAATACATAAGGGAATAACAGTATCAAAAAGGCTACTTCATGCAAAAATGTAGTTTCAGAAGAGTAAAAGAGAATGGGGCAGGACAAAAACTGGAAGAAATATAAGGCATGACAATCATTTCCTCAAATTTGGTGAAAGACGTAAAGTGACAGATAAAAGAAGTTCAACAAATGCTAATTTATCAGTCAGAGTACACTCTGGAGAAAGAAATGAGGCTAGTAACTTTAACAGAGAAAGCTCAATATAAGGAACTATTAATTTGAAAAGATGTTTAACTACTGAAATAGATGAAAGAGAACTCTAAGAGGTACAGAAGGAGCGACTACAGAGAGCAACTGATAAAGACTAAGGAAAACTGAGGGAGAAGGGAATGAGGAAAGGACAGGGCCCCTTAACACAGGTTTTCTTTGTTATTCAAGTAATCCTGGAGAAGAGGACAATCCTGGGTCTAGCCAGAAACAGGAAGAAAGACTCTGCATTGCCGTAGAGGACCTCTCCCTCAATCACTCCTGCCCCATCACCAGGCCAAGAACCCTTGTTTCTGAATTGCAGGAAGTGGAAAATTTTTAAAACATAGTATATAAAATTGTGTTAAGATCATATAATTATTAAGAGCACAGCTTTGGAGTAAACAAACCCGGGTTTGAATACTGGCCTTACCATTCTCCAGCTTTATCACCTTAAACAAGTGATTTTATGAGCCTCAGTTGCCTTATGTGTAAAATAGGGACTATCATAACTATTTTGCAGGATTGTTGTGAAAGGAAAAATTAACTGTGTATGTAAAATTACACAATTATAAATCACGATTATACAATTAAATTTCCTAAAACTGTCCTACAAAATCCTACATATATAGAATGCAATTTTACTGATAAATTTATCAGTAAAATTAGCATTTATCAGTAAAATAGCTGGTGGAGTGCACAGCACACAAGCACTCCAAGATTGCTCCTGTTGGCAGTACTCAGAGGAGAATTTGCTAACCAACCACACTTTATAAAATATATAAGAGGGAGAACTATTCATAAAACATTTCTGACAGTGATGTTCATATAGGTGACATGAATAGGAAAGTTAGGTACATAACATCTCCAATAATTATTTCCAGAAAATTATGCCCCAATAAAAATAAATTTCTATATTTAGACACAGCTTATGTTAAAACCTTACCATTTTAAATTTCATGTCAGACAGTCCTTTCAATTATGCAAAACTTTTAATTTCAGTTTTTAATTTTAAAGGTAGTTGCCATAGTAACTTCCATACGCTGCTGAAAATGGTACTAAAGAGAAATGCAAACATTTCCAAGGAATTTTTCAATATGTTGCAAAAATATTATACAATATTTAGCAGAAACGCTGCAAGTCATAGTGAAAGAAAACCCTCCATAGAGTACTAAAATTGTACTTAGCCAGAAATTTTAAATTGGAAAGACAAATGTGTGTGTGTGTGTGTGTGTGTGTGTGTGTGTGTGTACTTGTGGGTTGTGGGGAACAAGGCATTGCAACAAGTCCTTCATAAAAAATAAAACAATTATTGGGATCAAGCAATAATCATTTCAATAAATCAGAGAAAAATGATGAAATGGAACAGACAGAATGAGACAGGGAACAATTTCTTCTGTGTTGTCAGATTAGAACTTGCTCAGCTATTACCATCTGGTGATAGTAACACTGAGTTCTTGTTATTTTATAACAAAACATTTGCTTTGGGGAAAGGTTGAATCCTATGGCCTGGGGGCTGAGTCAAGGTTAAACAGACTGGAAGTAGCTGCTCTCTGCTAAATTCAGACTGCGGAGAGAAACAGGCCAGAATTTCAGCTCTTTGTTGGTCTGAAGAACCTGTGGTTTGTGGGTGTGTGTGGAGGACACTTAATCTCAACATAAATTTTGTCTTACTCAGAGTACTTGAGACTGGGAAATTTATAAAAAACAGAAATCTATTTCTCACAAGGAAGGAGATTGTCCAGTCCACGACCGAGAGTCGGCATCTGATGAGGCCCTTCTTGCTGCATCCTCCATGGCAGAAGGTAAAAGTGCAAGCCTAGTGCTCCAAGAACTATTTTTAGGTAATTTCCATTTTATTTTATTTTATTTTTATTTTTTATTAGTACACATTTGTAGTATATAATGATTACATTTATCTTGAGAAGTTTGTATGTGTACATAGCACATTTTAATTCTCTTTTTTTGTCTCCTACTCCTCCCAACCCCCCATTCCCACCAACTCTTCCCCTCCCTATGTGAAAAAGCTTGATTTTCATATTTTTTCTTCATATTTTTTAAAATCTCTTTTCCCTTCCTTTGCTCATGACCTGTATATGTCCCCAAAGACCCTACTTCCCTGCACCATTACACTGGGGTTTGCATTTCTACCACATGGATATAGGAGGATGCATTCAGACCAAAGCTATTAACCTCTTAGAAACGCTGGCAGTCATAAAGCCCGTGGAGCGCTATATTCATTGTGATTCTCCAGGAATGGGAGAAGGTATTACTATTTTCCAAACTTGTGAGACCACATTGCCTACACTTCTCAGAGCATTTCGAAAAGCTAACTAGGTGCTTCATGAACCCACCTTGAGATTCATGACTGTAGTTAGAAAAAGCAAACACAGCCTATAGTCTGCCTCCCAAAACTACTTCACTCTTGCCCTCCATCACCTCCTACACCAATATACATCTGACATGTATGAGTCTATTATATAACTTCATGACATGATTTTCATAAAAATGACAAGAAATATTTTCCTTTTTTTCTAAAATCCAGTTACCAAAATTATTGTGATATATTAGTCATCTATTGTCATGTAACAGATTACCTTAACATTTAACATTTTAAAATAACACAATGTATCTCACAGTTCTGTGGATCAGAAATCTGGGCACAGCTTAGCTGGCTGTTTCTGGCTCAGTGTCTTTCATGAGGTTTCATGAAAGACATCATCAGTGGAGTCAGCGACAGAGCTGCAGTCTCATCTGAATGCTCACGTGGGAAGAGGCGCTCTGTGTTGCTTGAGCTCAGTCACTCGGTGTCAGACCGCTCCCATGGCCATCCCCATGACAAGTAACCGAAGACTGAAACAGATCACACTTCGAAATTTTCTATTCATCAGAATGAAGGCGGTAAAGGGATCAACATCAGCAGGTGAAGATCACTGGGGCCTGCCTATCTCACAAGCTGCCTGTGTCGACTCTTCACTAACACTACATATATTATCTGTAAGCCTCCCAATATGCTACTTTGCAAAATTACTGTCCCTGTCTTTTCGAAAGTGAAAATGAGGATCTGGGAATTTAAAGTAAGCTTTCAATGACCACATATCTTATAAGTAACGAACACATGTTAAATACCCTCTTTGACTAGTCCACTGACTTCAACCACAGCTCCACTTACTGGGGCTTCTCTGTGTCACTGAATGCTTTATTCTACAGATATAATGGAATGTTGTACCTCTCAAACACTAAAGTGTCAATAAAATCATGAAAACTGAAATTAACATATTTTCAGGAAGATGAAAGTACTATTTCTATATTCTGTTCACTGAAAATCTTGTTTTGAAACAAAAAACTCAATATTGATAATACTTTAATAAGGAGACACTTCAATTCTAATTCTTGAAATGATATAGATGAATTAGAATTTTTAAAGTAGTAATGGTCCAATTAAAGAAAATTTTATTTATTAGAACGTGACATAACAAGTGGAAGGGAAATGGCCGAAGACTCTGTTACTCCGAGGAGTGTGCATGCGTGCAATTTAGTTCAAGAAGCACATAGGAAAGCACACAATCAGAATTTCTATTTTTTTGTCAGAAAACCAAGAGTTCAGTTTTCACCGGAGTCAGTATACAACACAAAAGTAGTTTTTTGTTTATTCTATTAGCTTTTCTCTGCAGTATGTCTGATTGTAAAGAATAGATACAAATAAATACTCTCCATGAACAGAGAGTTGAAAGCATAAGAGAAATGTGTTTTTCAGTCTTCACAATTGGGTTTCACCAAGACTGAAATCACATTCCAAAATAATGAGATCATTGACTGCAGAGACAAAACATGTCTCCGTCTTTCTAGATTACAGGTGCGCTCTACAAATCTAAATTAGCTCAAAGTGTACTGAAATAATGCAGGATTGGCGTGGCAGAGGGATGAACAGGCAGAGCACAGAGGATTGTTGAGGGCCTGAAAATGCTACATACTGCACTGCTAAGTAAATGCCATTATGTATTTCCCCAAATCCACAGAATGCACAACACCAAGAGTGAACCATATTGTAAACCATGGACTGTGGGTGATGATGTTATTAAAGTTCACAAATTTTTACAAATGTGCCACTCTGGTGGAGAATGTTGATAATGGGGGACGTTAAACATCTCTCAGAGAGTATGGTCAATGTTTCTCTCCATTTTGCTATGAACCTAACACAGTTCTTTAAGAAAGTCTTTTAAAAAATAATAATAATGATCAGGAAAGAACATGTCAAGAGGTGAAGTTATTTCACTAAGCCCATTTAAAAAATCCAAACTCAACATAACTAAATTTCTTTTAATTAATCTTAACTTGTTATAAAATAGAATAATGCTATTGTAAATGAACTCATATTTTAGGAAAGGCCAAAGAAAATCTAGGAAATGGGTTAATTTTGGCTTCTTTACCTATGATTCCTTGCTTGCCTTTCACCCTGCCCATTCTTAACAACTGATGCCTCACAATATTACATTATGCTCTCAATTTTTTCTTCATCCAAATTTCCTCAAAGTCACTGTACAGTACTCTGAACTCTTATATTCGGGCTCTGTTAGAATGTTAAGAAGCACTTTTAAGCAGGGCAGTTATCAACTGATCATGGTAGAATGCGCCTCCTTTTCTTTTACTATCAGCACAACTTCTTGAAGAATACACCTGAGTTATTTTGTAATTGATTAAGGTGACATATAGGAAAATGAGAGAAACCTACCTAGAATCTTCCCTCTAAGCATTTATGCAAAAGCCAATAATATGATTCTAAAACTTGCATCTGAGAATGAGGTTCTTAGGCAGAGTAATAAGAGGGAAAGAGAAGGTCGTTAGAGTCACAGTTTTGGCCAGAATTTAAAATAAGTTTTAATATTGTCTTTTGCGCTACAAAATAATTGCTGTCAGCTGTCACCCTGAGTCAGTATCACATTCATTAAAAATTACATTATAAAGTAATTGCTTCATTGGTGAAAAAGAGCTAGGAGAGAAAGAAATATTAATTTTCAACGATAGTATTATTTTCCTTGGAGGGATTTTTTTTTTTAAACAATGTTTTTGAGACTGTTAAACATATTGCTATTTCACATCAAAGATAATAATATTTTGATGAAATTTGACAAGAATAAACCTAATTTAGCATAAAAAAAATCTAGGATATGGCAAAACATATTGATTTTCTAAAATATCAAAATGAACTGTACCATTGAACTCAACCTCTGCTGTAAATTAAAGAGAACAATGTCATGTAAGCAGACCGACCAAAGCAAAGCAGCTCTGTCTCAGGATATCACATGCATGCAATACCAGGTGCTCCCAGATATTCAATTTATGTTTTAAATTTTTTTTTTCTTCACTTCCCACTTGAGAAAGGGCTTAGAACACCTCAATACTATCCTTTAGAACAATTCCTCTTGTGGGAATGCAGAAGCTTCTTCCCTCCCAGAATTGGTGGGAATTTAATAATTCTCCAGATATTAAAGAATGATGAAAGTAAGAGGTGATGGTGACTGAAAGTATCATTAGATGGGCTTGCTCTCCTTGAGAGGCAACTACCTGTAGAGAGAAATGGAAAGTTGTTTTCAATCTACTTGGCTATGTATGTGCCTGAACCACTTCTAGTACAATACTCTTGGTGTGGCCAGCAGCTTGGTGGAATGGCTATGGCCAAGAGAAGAGGACTCAAGCACCAACAACTCCAACCTACAGAGCCAAATTAAGGAATGCTCTTGGTGGTGCGGGGCTCTGGGGAATTCAGATTCATTTTCTTCAAAGATCGCAGGCCTCCCAACCTGACAGAGTAGGGTGAATTTCTGATTGTGATACTAAGGAGAACCACAAGTAACAGCAGCAGCCAGATTATGAGATTTCACAACTGAGTGTGGAAATTGGGTAGATTTTGTCTTCATGAATTTAATGTTTGCTAGAGTTTTTGTCCATTCAAAGACGGATGGCTCATAGACAAAAAAGGGAGACGGTAGATCTGATGCCGAACTATTGTACCAAAGCTTTGGTTTAATTTTATTTGTAAAATAAAAGAGGTACCACTGCGATATTTGCATAACAATTAACGCTATTATAAATACAGCATTTACACCTGTATTTCTCTACCTGCTGTATATTCTGCAGTGCAATCACTGGACAAGCTGATATAGGCCACATGTAACACAGGTTTCCTAATTCAATCATCATAGTTTAGCTCACATGCGTTATTAAAATGCCTGCCAATGCCCTCCAGTCAAATATCATCAGGAACACAGAGTGAAACAAGTTGAGTCTATCGCTTGCTGTAGTGAGGGAAATATGTACACCATTGAACCACAGAGCATCTCAGGAAGAAGGTGTTAGAATTCACAGTTTGGGGTTGTATTGAGTGATTTAGGGAAGATTTAAGGATACAGGACTTTACTCTGGGTTAAATGCTTTCAGGAAGTGTGAAATTTAATTATTTATTTTAATCAATTCTATCTAGAAGGGAAGATCTGACCAAGGCAAAACCGTAATTGGCAAAAAAGCAGCTGTCATTCTAAAGATCGCTGGCAACACTAGAAGCTAGAAAGAGGTACAGGTTTTAAGGGAGCAATGTCCTGTCAGCACCTTCATTTCAAACTTCTAGGTTCTAGAATTATGCAACAATAAATTACTGTTGCCTTAAGCCATCCAATCTATGGTGCTTTGTTATAGCAGTCATAGGAAATTAACACGGGTGGGCTGGAATAATTCCTGGCAATAATACGGTACTCTGCTGGGTGAGACAATATACTCTTGAGTTAGCGTGAGTTCGGCTAGCCTAAAGGATCAGAATTAGTAATGATGTAATCCTAAAATTTTGGGGAAAATTGCCATTTGAGGCTATTGTAAAGACAGTCTAGGTGGAAGCTGCTTATGTTCATGTAAATCATTTTCTTATTTTCTTTAAGGAAGCATGCAATGAATGCCAGGATTAAGAGTACTTGACGTACTTGAAAGACCCGAGATAGAAATACTGTCCCCAGTCAATTGCTCTATTCAGACAGAAATCATGAATTGGAACAGTACAGCTCCGCCAATGGCCCTGGGCCTTGAGTGCTGATAACCTTCAGCTCTTAGTGTAAGAGCTGATGCTGCTGAATAACACCAGTTAATGCCGGAAGTCGCCGGTGGACTCTGTGTGTTGCCAGTGTCTATCACTGACCATCATCATCTGTTTGTCTCTGAAGCTTTCCATAACTATCAGCCTCAAGTGTTTATAGCTCTTTTTAAGGTGGCCACTTTGTCTACACTACTCAGGATAAGCATTCCGAGTAGATTTAAAGGTCGCCCCAAACCTACCCTACTTGAAAAATAAATCACAAATCGATTTATAGGAACACTGGAGTGAGGTCTTCTTTGAATAGGACCTGTGCTTCAGCACTGGGGAAAGCGATTTCAGTGTGCGAGAAAAGATTCCCCTGGATCAAACCGAGAGGTGTGAGAGGATCGCTGCTTATATACAGCAGCAGGTCTGTGATTGGCTCAAATTCAAGCCTGATGATTTGAGCCTAATGATTGGACAAAATTCAATTCTACAGTTAGGTTCAAATTCAAGCCCATTGCACGCAGAATAGACACTTCCCTGGGCGGGTGCAGGGTGTGTGAACAGCTGTAGTTGCTGTGGTAGCAGTTTGGGGGAACATCAGGAAACCCAGCTGCCTGATCTGCCTGATTGACAGCTGCTATGCCTCTACCAAAAATGGCAAGGGTCGAATCAGGGTATCTCCAGAAGGGCTGGATGTATTCATCACTGGTTATTGGAATTTGGGGATATCAAGCATGACAGTAATTTCTGGACCCTCCCCCAGTCTCTGTCATGTTAAATATGGTTTCTCCTGCTGCTTCTCCAGAAAGGTGGCAGCAATATCTGGAGTGACAGGAGCAGGGGACGGGCACAGCTGACGGCCTAGCTATATCTCCTGTCAGGGTGGCCAGAGGGGTGCTGCAATGTAACCTGGAAGGTACTGAGGCGAGCTGTTCCACTGCGCCTCAGGGGACTGAGGGGGAGAAAAGAGAAGCAGCCATTAGCCAAACCATGTCCTCCTCCATCATCACAGGAAAAGGGGAAAAGGCAGACATTTCCCATTAGTCTCAATATTAGGAGTAAAATTCCCCTCCCCTCCCCTCGTCTCCTCTCCTCTCCTCTTCTCTCCTTTCCATTCTTAATTATCTCACATGTTTAGAGGTCAGAAGCCTGAAGTGGGTGTCCCTGGCATCAGCAGAGCTGTAGTCTTCTAACTGAAGCTGTAGGAGACACTCCATCTGCTTGTCTCTTCCAGCTTCCGGGAGACGGCGCACATTCCCTGACTCGTGGCCCCTTTCTAGCTTCAAAGCTGGTGCTGGTTGATGAGGTCTTCCTCCTTATCCCATCTCTCTGGTTCCGATGCGCCTTTCCCCATCTTCTCCATGCAAGGACTTCTGTAGTTTCATTGGACTCACTTTGATACCCAGAATAATCTTATTTTAAACTCATCTGCTTAGCAACCTCAGTTCTGTGTGCAGCCTGAATGTCGCTTTGCCATGTAGCATAACAGTCACGAGCTTGGGGAATGATGATGTGGGCAACAGGCAGCAATTATTCTATCTACCGTAATTTCCAATTACAATTCTCTTTTCTACAATTCGTTTTCCGATTTTCGTCACTGTCAACCAAGTGATGTGAAAAATGTACGTCATGTTATCTTGTGCTTTCCCGGTTCTCCCTTGATTACAGTGCTCCTTGTGGTCTAATTTGGGAACGCCGGCTGATCTTTCGAGAACCTGCTCAACTCTATCTTCTCTCTGTGTGTATTAGCTTAATTCACTCCTTCTCCCACTCACACGCTGTTTGCACTCACCATGCTCCACCTAAAGTATTTCCTTAGGTGTCTGTGAGTATATCCGCAGCACATCATTCACTTTGGTCAGAAACTATGAATTATGTATCACTGAATCCTCAGCATCCAACACAGAAGAACTTCCTTGGTCCTTAATAATGTTTGTTGAGTTAATAAGTTGTCTATGGTACGTTACCTCTTTCAGTGACTTTAAGGCAAGTACTTTTCTTACTTGATGAGAAAAATAAAATATCTCTAATATTCGACATTATATTTCTAAATATCTTCATTTACCTATATAAATATTTTATACGTTAATGAAATGACCATTTGCCCCTTAAGATTTTGCCTTAGTGTACAATAAGATTAATCTGTCTTAGGTTGGTGACTGCTACTGATCAAATAGCAATTGACTAATCTAATACAGCACCTTCACTAATTAAAATAACTAAACAGTATACAAAGGTTTCTAGGGTAATAGCATCAGGCCATTTGGTGATCAATTCTTACTTAGTAGTTGACCATTATGTTGACTGACAAAACCAAGTTGACCAATATACAGACTGACTGATTATGCTGAGGGGCAGGAATGAAGTTATGAGAAGAAAGACCATCTCTTTTCTATGCTTGTCTCAGTGCCGGGTGAACAAAATGTTTCATAATGAGAAGAGTAGAAACATACTCACATACAAATGCAAACGGACAAGCACGCTCTGGACCTGTGTGGCTAAAACAAAGAAGAATCATTTCCTAAAGATTAGAAAGGAAAATTCATGGATACATGGCAGACAAACCCTAGTTGTAGACAAATCCAGTTTGTGATAAATTCAAATTAGTTTAATGCGATTCATCAAAATAAATAAGTGGAAGAAGTACTGTAATTTCAAATACACTTTTTCTAAGAATCAAAATGGATTTCAGTCATTTATGGTGGATGCTCAACTTAGTGCTGGCTTCAACAATTCAGAATAGTAGCTGCAGGGCTACGAAACTTAGGTCTATTGTGACTAAGTGAGTGATGTTTCAAAGGCGACTTCTGAAAAATAGCATCTCCTCGAGGATTCGACACCCAGTCATCTGTCATGCCACTGACAGATAAGTCTCTGCCTTTTGGGTGATTTATATTTCAGCAGTATTCTGGGTAAAATATGATATCTATTTTGTTGGGAGACAAAACCACCTCATTCTAGGAAAGCTGCCCGAGGGCATCCAGGTGTCATTGGCCGCAGATTGTCACACGTGCCTGGGAGCTCCTTCCCAAAGCAGAAAATGATGGAGATCCAGTTCCTCCTTCTGTGAATGTCTACGAGTCAGAGACGGTCTACTGAGCATGCCTTTGCCAAATAATTCTTCTAGAGACAACTCGTTATCATGCTTATTTTGAAAAAATGTAAGAATCTATTGCTTAAACCGTGCAGTGCAGTCGTCCTTTACAAAAAATTAGTTCATGTGGAAATGACAGAGAAGAAAAATATTCAATCATGTTAATATCTACTTATGTTAAAAACCAAGGGGCAGTGGAGTGACGCACATCTTAAACATGCACTTTCTCAAGTCTTAAGTTTGGACATTCTAACATTGTTGTATATAGGACATTTTATTTTATCCTGTGTTACAAATAGCTCAGTGAAAATACTGTACTATTTGATCTGTGGATGCAACACTCTGTTCAAAATTATGTCAACATCGCCGAACAGTGCTGCTGTTTTGAACTACTCCCAGAATGCCATCACAGTGCTTCCTGTGTGAACGGCATCTCTTTGCATTGCGGAGTACACAATCTACATAGGTAACCTGGTGTTTACAGAAATGCACAGCAACATTGTATGAAATACAAAAAGACTGGAATCTTTACTAGATCTCTCAAATGCGAGATCACAAAATGATTCATGTATAGAGTATGTGTACAGATACAGACATAGACGCTCCTCACCTTAGCTTTGGCGCCTGTTAAGCATGCAACCCTTGCAAATATTTTAAATGTCTCTATGCTTTTATGTGTAAAATGGAGATGAAAATAATTGTATAAATTTCAAGCATAAACTTAGGTCATTTGTAGGAAAAAAGTGCAATAAAGCAGGCATATGAGCTTCAATACTGCACGGTTCCTCTTACGTGATAAACACAAAATATAAATAAAGACCAAAATAGAAGATAGTTAACAGGAAGAAGTGAGATAGGTCTTTTTCAAAAGAGAAATGGATCAAGAGATGGGGGTGGGGGATGGAGAGGAGGAAAAGGGGATGCAAAATGAATTGAGACATGTTATGTACATGTACCAGCTCCACACAAAGAATGTAATCATTATGCCATGCAAACATGCACTAATAAAAAAACTGAAAAAATTAAAAATTCTCCTATTAATCTGCAAAGATTAATTTAGCTAATATTAGTGAAGCATTAAGTGCAAGTTGTATATATATATATATATATATATATATATATATATATATATATATATATATTCCTGCTTATCTGCAGAAAGAGCTCTGGCAAAGAGTCAAGAAGTTGGCACCAATATTTCCCTCTGAGAAAGAGAATAGTAAAATAGGCTAAAGGATCTGAGGGAAATATACGATTTTTTGATTGCATACTTTTTGTACTATCTGAATTATTCATTTACTTGTCAAATTTCTTCAAATTTTTTCAAATGCTAGCAAAACTAAGTAAAAAAATAGATAAGTTGTGCCTTCGATGTTTCCACTTCAATGTGGTCCCTGTCGCCTATTTGACTTCCTGCCTCTCTATCTGCAGTCCCATATCCAGGGAGCCCCACAACTCAGACAACCCACATCCACAGAGCAAGTTATCACATTATCGCCAAACATTACAACCTCCTAACCTTCATCTCAGCCTTCCCAAGCCTAAGATGTCCACTTCGCATTCCAAATCAATCTACAGGGAGGCTTCAGAGGGAGGAAATTTGAGAGCCATCTCAAGGTTTCACTTGGATATTTCAGTGAGAGTTTCCTAGGAAGTATGTCTCTAATTATTTTTCTCTGAAATATTAGCCTCTCAAAAGTGAAGGTTTCAGGACAATAGGCCAGTCTATATTTCTCAGACCTAGTAGTAGCTAGATAGTCATATGACTAGTCTTTGTCCCTGGAAGGAAAGCAAAATTGATGTGTATTTCTCCTGGGCAAAGGTATTCAAAGTATCAGTGTGGAACCAGCTGGCCATGGACTGAAGCCCCTTAAAACATGAGCCAGATTAAATTCACCTTGTGAATGTCAGATGTTATGTACATAAATGGAAAAGCTGATTAATACAGACAAATAGTAACTGAGAAGTAGGGTCATAGCTGTGGCTTTACCAGAACATGTGGTTTAGAAGGCTTTAGAAGTGGTTTTACCTTTCCCAGAATGTCATGTAAATGGAATCAAACTGTATCCTTTAGAGTCTGACTTCTTCGCTTAGCATGTTTATAACATTTACCCATGCTGTTGTGTACAACAGTAATTTGTTCCTTTTAGTTGCCAAATAGTATTGTTTTACAGATGTATGATGGTTTGTTTGTCGGTTGAACTCTGGCTTGTTTCAAGTTTTTGTGTTCAACTACCAAAAAAGAGGTTAGGAGGTTGTAATATTTTATTTGAACATAATTTTTTATTTGAAAGTAGTTTTCAAGTTTGGTATTGATCTAAGGTCAATACCAAGAACAAGATTCAAGGGTCATATAGTAAGTGTATCTTTAACTTTCTAAGAAACTACCTCTTTTCCACAGTAACTAGGCCATTTTTTGCTTTCTACCTGTAACACAAGAGAGTTCCAGGACCTTTTTAAACACATTACTACAATGCCATTGTTACATTTCTAAATACCTTATAATACATATAAAATACACTATATCTATGTAATATATATATGTATTAATCTCATGTTCTTCTCTAGACATTTCTTTTTCTTTTTTTTTTTTTTTTGTGCCAGGGATCGAAATCAGAGCCTTGCACTTCCTAGGCAAGCACTCTAACCACTGAGCTAAATCCCCAGCCCCTTCTCTAAACATTTCTTTTCCTTTTACCTTTGACGTTTTTATTATGACTTGTCTTCAGCTACCTCCTTCTTTCCTTTTACCTCCAAGCTACCCAGATACACTTCCAGGATCTCTGATGCCTTCTATCCCTGGAGAAGCACCTCCCTGTGACAACTACCACTGACTTCTCTCGATTATAAGCTTTTTATTCAGATCTCTATTAGCCAAGGCCCTCATCTGCTGGGCTTCTAAACTGCAATTCGTATTTCCTCAGTCAGGATGTGACCCAGTCTTTCTGAGCATAAATTTCGACTAATGAAATCAGGACACTATCAGGCTGACTCTGCCCTCTCTTAAATTCCACACAACTCTCGACTTATTGTAGAGTCTTTGTATTCCTGTACCAACTCCTCTCTTCTCAGGCATGTTCTTGCATCTACGTGTGAATTAAGGCAATTATTGTCTCTAAATAAAGTTTCTGGTATTCTCTTTCTTGCTAAAGCTTTAGAGATTTGAGATATGAGAGATTTCTTTTTTTAATTTTCTCTCCTATTCTACATGCATTTTAGGAAGCTCAGTAGAGAGATACAAATTTGGCAGCCTCCACTATTCCCTACAAAACCCAGAAACATTCTGCCTGCTTGTGTTTAAACTCTATGAAAGGTTTGTGCTTGCTTTACTCACTAAAATATGCCTTCTGCATAGCACAGTATCTAGCTTGTAGCCATGATACTAGAAACAATATAATTTGGATGAAAGAAATTTAGAAGCTCAAATTGGCTCACCCCATTTCACAAAGCTACTAGATAGATATGCCGAGATTCAAATGCAGGCAAAATTATTCCCATAGGTAGTCAATAAATATTTGTTGAATGAGTGAGTAAGTGAATGATGATTTTTTAAACCTAGAAGACAATATTTAGTTGGTGTCCTGGTGCACTTGAAATGTTAGAAACCAATGTTTTGAGATAACTCTTAGAGTTCATATGAGGATTGAAGGAAGACAATGGTCCCAAAATAATCTACGGTGTGTGAAAGCTACAGTTGGCCTTGGGTACATCTACTTAACACCATGGCACATGGGAACTGGGCTACAGCAGTGGTAGACAGAAAAGTAGGCTGAACAGCAACCAGAGAGGATCAACTGACAACATGGACCACTAGGTCTGCCAATTTCTACACTGCTTTACACCAAGATAGGCAATTGTGGCCAACAGCACCTCCATGAGGAATTTGGAGAAAATATTCCCAATGCCTAGAGCTGTAGTCTGTGAAGAGATATTATAAAATATATACAGTACAAACAGCAATGTGAGTTCTGATTTTAAATAGAAAAATCTATATAGATACCAATTGCGGTGAGCCCTTTGCATCTGTGGATTCCACAGCCATGGATTCAACCAACTGTGAATGGCAAATACTTAGAAAAAATAATCGCAATTGTACTGAACATGTACAGACATTTTTTCTTGTCATTTCCCTTAAACGATATAATGTAACAACTATTTATATTATTTACATTGTATTAGATATTGTACGCAATCTAGCCTCCTCCTTCCAGGGCCTCTGGGCCAGGCAGAGTCTGGGAAACGTGCTGAGTGGCTGCTTTCGGAGTGGAAGGTCACGTGAAGCTTTTGGTGCCCTCGGGAGAGGCGAAAAGCTGCGGATAGGAGAGTTTGGTTTAAGGGTCCCCGGGAAGTGCGCTCGAGCTGGATCATGTAGTGCCCTAAGATAGTGACTTCCTAAGAAGAAAATGGATTGCCTAATAGTTGTTTGTTAAGTGTTCGGACTCAGCAGATTTGTTGCAAAGACAGAAAAATGGCGACTCCTTATACACCAGTTCCTATGCCCATAGGAAACTCTGCTTCTACTTTTACAGCCAACAGAAATCAAAGGAGTTCTTCTTTTGGCAGCGTCTCAACAAGCTCAGATTCCTCCAAAGGCCAGTTAGAAGATTCAAATATGGGAAATTATAAACAGACAAGTGTTCCTGATCAGCTGGATAGAACTTCATCTGTCTGTAGCAGCCCTCTCATTAGGACTAAGTTTACAGGTACAGATTCATCCATTGAGTATTCCACTAGAGCGAGAGAAAGTGAAGAACACAATCCTGAAACAGTGAATTGGGAGGATAGACCATCTGTACCTACTATACTGGGTTATGAGGTGATGGAAGAAAGAGCCAAATTTACTGTAAGTATTAACTTCTGCTGTAAATCAGTAGAGAGTGAAGGTTGACTAGCCTGTATATTTAAACTAGTGTTAATTAATTTAAGCCTGTACTTAAAATTTCTTAATATAAAATTCTATGATTTTTATACCACTAAATTCTGTCATGCTGTAGTAAACTTCTGTTTTATCTTAGTGGATTTTCACAGAGTAGACACAACTATGTAGTTAGTACATACATCAAGAAACAACGTTACTGGCATCTTAAAAGTCCCCATGCTCTCTGCTAGTCAGTAACCACTCACCCAACACTTTTCTGGTAGCTAGATTATTTTGCCTATATTTGTACTATATATAAATGAAAGTATTGAGTATGCGCTCAAAAAAAAAAAAGATATTATATCCAATCTAGAGATGACCAAAGGTGTAAGAGGATGGGCATAGGTTATATGCAAACACTGTGCCATTTTATATGGGCCTCTGCAGACTTTGGTATCTGTGGGAAAGTCCTGCAACCAACTCCCTGAGGGTAAGGAAAGATGACTATATTTCTTACATTTTACTTTATACAAAAACTCACCGTATACCTCTGACAGCTCAATATTGTTTGGAAATAACATTTTGCATACAGAAAGAGGAGCTTTAAAATTAAATGAAATCCTGAAACCACACCGTTTTGGGGAAAACAATAAACAGATATTAAGTATATTTGCTAAATGATGAAAAGTCTGCACCTAAGGCTGAACTTCATGAAGAGCTGGAAACTACAAAACTTGAGAGTTCACCCAAAAGAGAGATTTAATTATGGTCAAAGGAAAATTCAACCATGAGTATACAAGAGAAGGTAAAAAGATAGTTACGTGTTGAATTGAAAATGAGTTAAGAAAAGTAGACCACCAGATATAAGTTATCCTTATCATAAGGAATAGAATAGGTTAAGAAGATTATATGTCTAATGTCGTTAATGTAAAAGGCACATGCCAATCAATAAGAAAAAACACTAGATAAATTGGATATAAAGAGACCATTCAAAAATCACACACTATAACAAAATCCTTTCATATATGAAATGAAAAATAACTACATATATATAATTATAGGTAGATATAGAAAATATGTTAAAATATTAGCAAATTTTCATGTACCCCTGAAGGTAGCAATTTGGCAATGTATTATTTCTTTTAGTTATTTCTTCTGTCTCACTTAGTGATTCCAATTTTGTGAATGTCTCTTAACTAAATGCATCAAAGCATGGAAATATATAGCATAACAATTAATAGAACCATTATATATAATAGAAAAAACTAAAAATTAATTAATTTCCCAAGATAAATAAATGGTTGAGTAAATTGAGGCACATTCATTTAATTAAAAACTCTGAGGTTCCAGAAAACAACATCTATAAAGTGACTTCAACACAGTAGAAGATTCAACTATGTTCAATAAACAAAACTTATACATAGAAAAAAGATGAATGGTAAATATGGAAAAAATTATTCATTTATATGTTGGATTAGAACTGTTCATATTTTTCTTCCTGTCCAAATTTCCACACTTGTAACATCTTACAATAAGCCAACCACTATTATAATTGGAAAGAAAATTAAAATTATTTTTAATGTTATATCCCTTATTGCACTAACTCATGAAAAATGAAATAGAAACTCAACACAAAAGCAAAATGGTGTATATGGCTTTTCCAGCTCCTGAGTTATGGTTAGACCTTTTCTTTTCTTTTTGTATACTGCTGGAAAACTGCTGACAGGTATCCATCACCACAGTGGAGACAACCATGTAGCTGGGCTGTGATTGATCAGTTCAGTGGATCAGGTCAAAATCATGGTGTAGTCTCCACATAAGCTTGTTACTGTAGGTTTTTCTTTTTCTTTAAGCCATCATCACTACCACCACCACATGCGTTGTGACAAAGTTCACCACCATATGAATTGGATGCTATTTTTATTGCCATTTCATAGATAGATAAATTAAATAATGTTCTAAATATACATAGTAGCAGAATGACACGTGGACTAATTTTATTGATTTGAAAGCACTTAATCCAATATGAATAAACCTTAAATTGTAATGGTTGCTACATACTGAGTTTCATTATGGCAGATATTACCATGTGCTTTACATCAATTATCACAATTAAATTTTGCAAAACCCCTGGAAATATTTCTGATCATCTTCTATAGATGAAAGTTGGGCAATACTGCAGAAACCAACAAAATTTTTGAAATTTCAATGCCTTAACAAAAACCGGGCTTGTCACCCACAGTCTGGCATGGGTCTGGGACGGGTCAGGTGACTCTCCTGTGCCACTCTCCTCCAGGAGGCGACTCAGAGATCCACACTTGTTCTGTGTATCAATGCCACTCCTTCAGAAAAAAAGAGCACTGAGTGTCTCAGGGCAGATTTTACAGCGACACATTGAAGTATTCATAGCCCATTAGCCAGAACCTCTCACACGGCCTCACCCCAACATGATTAAACCTGGAGAAGTATGTAGACGCTTCTTTGATACTGAGTGAGCAGAAAACAAACTCTGCCACAAGGACTGAGTTTTCTAGAACTGAACAGGCTTTCAGTTCACAAAGCTGATAAAAAGTAAAGCCATAGTTCCCACCCAGGACCATTGGAGACATGTATGCCTGGATCCTTAACGTCCAGCTCCTCAGCTTCTATAGGTAATGAACCAGACGTGGTTTCAGAAATTGTGTCCCATAAATATTTTTATTTTCAGACTAACTCCAGGTACTAGCAAAGGCCCTCGTTTTGAGTCTGTACTTTCTATTTCCCAATATAAAAACTGGTACTTGGTGTTAATGTTTCCAAATATTCATCCCCATTCATATAAGAAAAATGTATAACACTCCCTCACCTTGCAAATGTTGTGTGTTAGTGGCTGACACTTCCTCAAACTAATGTAAGCCTTTGTCATATGATTTGCTTTAGCCAATGGATTGTAAGTAGTTGAGACACATGCCGCATCCAAGGAGAATCTTCAGAAGTGGCTTGTGTCTCTCTATATCCTGCCCCTCAAGAATGTCTTGTTCCAATGACTTCTCCCTCTGCCTGGATCTTAAAGTAAAAATATGTTAAAGCAGAGCAGTAGTTGGCAGCTCTGTTAACATGAAACATGTATGAGAAATAATCTTTTACTGCGATTCGGGGTTCAGTAGTGATTCTAGTAAATTATTTCTCATTTTGCCACAGCTGATAGCTCTTTCTCAGACACCTAACTAGCGTGCAAGCCTTGGGCGGTCCGCTCGAGGGTGTGAAGTACCAATTCCTTGAAAACCCTTTATGAGATTCCCTTCCAAAGGACGGCATCATCTGAGTGTGATTATGCCTTAACAAATCTGAAACCCCGTTGATTACTTCTTAATTAAATGCTTTTCTTGTATGTAATTGCTTTATTAAGTTCTCAGAGTTTTTTCATGGGTTACTATATTTAGTTTGCAATTTCTCAAGACTTGAGAATCTATTTAAGTTCTATTCACTATTCCTTGTTCATGTTTTCTGCCATTCTCATTTTAGAAATCTTTATTGTGATAATATAGCCGACAATCCATCTTCTCTTGTAATCATCAAAGCATACAAATAAGCAAAGTATTAATTTTATTTGTATGAATTTTGGTCTAACCAGTTCTGCATTTGCCCAGTCTGCACCTTGATTTTATGAAAAGAAGATAAGAAATCAGGAAATATGTTAATATTCCCTATTAATTTTAGAAAGCATCATATTAGGACAGAAACTCAGGTAACTAAAGACAATGCGAGTAGTTTATCTTCTACTTTTCTATGTTCCATAGAGAAAATGGAGATATCAGCTAACTAGATTTAATGTGTTTTCATGTCAAAAAAGGTATTACAGTCTTTCATTTAATTAAAATGTAGAATGATATTTATTTCTGTCACAACGCTGGGAACTGGAGCTTTAATGGTGAGAAAGACTTGCCACCACTAATGTCCTTATTGATTTGAGGTTTAGGTAGGTGAACAGGAAACTAGAGAATGAAACATAAGTCCTGGAAGAATGTTTCCACGGGGTTCAGAGAGACACAAGAGAAGGATGCAAGACTCCTGTTTGAACTCATGGTGCTGTGACTTGAAGGACGATTATGAGCTAGTCATATGATGGGACAGAAAGTGTGGAAAGACAAATAGTTCAGGAAAAGGGCAGCGGAAGAAGAAGCTTCAAGACAAGAAAGTACATGGAGGCTTCTGGGATCTGAGAGCCCCTGTTCTAATTGGAGAATGAACTGAATAGGTAGAGATGTGGGTCTAGATGTTGATTTGGGATTAGATAAGACTTTTGTTATATGACCAACAGTCAAAATAAGTATGATGACACCATACTGAGAATTTTGGACTTTATCCCACAGTAAATATAAAGACATGGGTATGTTTTAAGCAGAGTAAATATTTGTTTTCTTTTTAATAATCACTCAAATTTTATAATAAAGAATAAATTAGAGTGAAACAGTCTTCATGACTAGGTGGGAGGACGATGAATTAATCTAGTCAAGAGACAACAGTGACTTGAACTATAACAATGACATTAGGATCAAAGAGAAGTGGGCCAATTCTCCATATATCCCAAAGATAAATTTTGGCAGAAGTTGGTGCTCAATGAATCAGTAAATTAGTGGATGAAGTTTGAGCCACCTATTGATTCTGAAATTCCTTATGCTGTGAATGAAAAGATTAAATTATGTTTTATAAACTGCTGGTGGTATTGTTTTGTTTCTGGAATGTATAATGCAATTATCATTTAACAGCAATGGTTGACTAACCTGTAGTGTCTATTCCTTAACTCTTATAACTACATGAAAGTTCACTGTGTGTTTGTGAGCTGAGTCATAGTCTATATAATTAATGAAGACTTAGGAAGTGAAACTGGGAGGAATCACTTGCAAATGAATTAGGAAAAAATCCAATTACATTCTAATAATACTGTTTGATTAATGAGAAATATTTATCATAGGGGGAAAGAAAGGGAAGAAAGAAATTTTTAATTTATAAAAATTAAGGACTTATTTCCAATCATTAATGGAGTAGAAGCCAAGGACTAATTTCACAAATGTATACCTTAAAAATTTGCAAGATGACTGGTAAGTGCTCAGTAGGCAGGACATCGAAGTCAATTTGACTAATGCCCTAAAGGGATTGCTGTGCTACTGAAGCTTCACAGATAGCATCAGCAAAACCAGCACATTTCAAACATCAACGTATGTGCTGTAAGTAGTAAGCACCTAAAGGATATTTTTCTATGCAAATCTCTTTCAGTCATGTCTGTAGGTTTAAAAAAAACACAGTGTTACCAATATTTTTCTGGTTCACTCTGTCTTACTGGATGCTAAGTTTGCAAAAAGGTTGAAAAGCTCTATTCTGTTTTTTTTTTGTCTGACTACCACTGCACAAGTCTGGTCTCATCTAACAGATTGGGGAAATGATTTGGGAAGTTAAAGGTTATTTTCAAGCCATTTATTTTTAGCTTTTCCTGTATGTATTTGTACCGATGTGGGAGTAATCACTCTTCACTCATTTGTACTTTGAAGGAGGTAATAAGCGAAATTCGTTGCAGGATAAGAATAAAATATCAATTACTTTCTTTGCTCCCTCCCTAACAGTGCCATCATGCAGATGGATCACAGGCCCTCATACAACACTCAGAAGCTGAAGAAAATAAATTCACGCATCGTTGAATTGATTGTGATCTTTTCTGCACAATTCACCAATCAAGGAAAGAATAAAGGGATGGCTTTGTGGTTTGGCAGTTTGCTAGCTGCTTTAGAATGCCTGATTTTCAAATTCAAATTGCTGCTATCTTTTTCAATCTTTCAAAAAAAACCTTTAAAGAAAATAATGCCTCTGGCTTTTATCATACAGCAGGGACTACATTGCTCAGGATGATGAATGTATACTGAAGATTTATAAATGTATCCCAGGAAAGAAAATGGTTTTGTTTCTCTGATATTGTTCATGTGTAGAATTTTTTTTAAATTCCCATTAAAGGTGAATACAGAATTCCCAAACAGTAGTATTGACTGTGCAGTATATTATTTCTATAAGATCCAGAAATTTTAAAGTCATTGGCAGGAGGCATCACACAAAGGATACAGTCAGCCTTTGAGCTGTGCGAGATAGAATCCGTTGATATAAAGGCTCCCTACCTCTACAGCAGTACTCTCCCTTTGACACCTGTAACGACCGAGATTGAAACATGTTCCTAAGCCTACATTTCTTCGGCAGGACACTGCAAGAAAACAATCAAGTGCCTCACTGCTTCCAAGAATTAGCTAGAGCTGGATTTTCATTCATACATCTGACACGTCTTAGATTCTGGGCTACCATGTTTGACTTGGTATTTATGGTAGACTGGGAGGTTTTACAGAGCTGAACTCTGTAAATGAGACTAGACAGCTAGTTCTGAGGGACGATGTCTCCCTTTATGAATCTCAAACTGGGCAGAATTCCAGTTCCAATGATAAGGTATTTACAGAATTATTCACTCAAATGCAGACACTTTGAAAATGACAAGAGAAAAACTATTAACAGTTATAGCAAAACAATAGTGAGAAAATGAACACACCCAGGAAAACTAGGATATTTATTACCCTATACTAAATTGGCATCTAATCATTGCCTCTTACCTCATTTGGGACACTAAAGGAAAAATTCTCTTCCCTTTTCTTCAATGGAATACAGAAGATAATAAGTGTGTGAGAGCTAGCCGCTATCTCTATGTCAATGTAAAGGCAAATTCTTTGTAACTGCATCTTATAGTTTCCTTTAACTAAAGCTCATGAAGAAATAAATAGGTTATACTGTTGGTCAAATTTTCATCACTGTGGCCAAATAAATGGGAAAAACAACTTAATGGAGGAGTGATTTATTTTAGCACGTGACTTTAGAATTTCTGTCCCTGGATGGCTAGTGCCATTGCCGCAGGCCTAAGTTACATCATGGCTGAAGGGAATGGTGGCCTGAGGCTGCTCACTTCATGGCAACCAGAAAGCAGAAAGGAGGGAAAAGGGTCAAACAGGAAGAGTGTTCTCCAAGGACCTGTCTCCATGACATGCTTGCTCCAGCTAGGCAGGTCCCACCTCCCGTTTCTATTTCCTCCCAATAGTGGCATCAAGTTATTATCTCATTAATGGATCACTCCACGGATGAAGTTAGAGCCCTCGTGATCCAGTCACCTTCCAAAAACCTCACCTAAACACCTGAGACTGTGGGGCACATTTAAATCTAAATCATAACAGCAGTCTTCTGTGAACTTCATATGATCAGATTTCTGGGTAAAATCTCAAACATTAGGTAATGACAGATTGTTCTTATGACAAATCTTCAGAGTACCTGTATTCTGTGTTGACAATTTTTGACAGTTCTTTGGTCTTTAAAGAAGATTTTGCTGGGGGTTTAGCTCAGTGGTTAGAGTGCTTGCCTAGCAGACACAAGGCCCTGAGTTTGATCTCTGGCATAAGACAGACAGACAGAGAGAGAGACAGAGAGAGAGAGAGAGAACGAGAGAGAGAGAGAGAGAACGAGAGAGAGAGAGAGATTTTGAAGTCTTTGAGTATTAAGGCTCCCAACCATCCACAGGCTTGTGGGTGCCACTGAGATAGGAAAATTATCTAGCTCAGCACAGAGTGTTAGTTGAGCACCAACATAAAATAAATGACTGCATAATGCTCACAGTCATAAACCATGGGTAGGGTCACAGTGGTTAGAGCCCAGGCAATTTTAAAATGGGAATCAACCATCTCCTTGAGATTCACCATAAAAAAGCTTAATGATGAACAAATATACTAAATGAAACATACTGCATGACCAGCCCACCCTTAGAGAGTTAGAAGTATAAATCAATTATATCCCTGAAGATATCTGATAAAATGTAATTTATGTTTGAACAATTGATCTCAGACTTTCAGTTATCTTTCTTTAGATAGTAGGATGAACTTGTATGTTACATTCTTGACAATAAAAATATATTATTATAGGGGAAATCAAATATTTATTTTCAACATCATGGGGATATCTATTTTTTTTTCATCCCAAAGTGGCTTCAAATTGCTAAGAAATAAGATTTTTTTAAAAGGAAGACCTGAATAATAGTTATCTCCCCTTTCTTAAAATTGTTAACTGATCTGTAGGGGTGGGGTGGTTTCCCATGTCTGTTTTTCTTAAAATCGCACTAAAATTCACCCAAAACAAATGGACTCACCTAGATTAGCTGTCAGCTGTGCATTTACTTGCATTATCTCTAGAACACAAGCTGTTATTTGGTTGAGTCATTCAACAATGAATTATTTCAGGGAAGAAGAGAAAACATTGAACCTGGTTGAGGGAAATGAATAATTGTTTGAAATGACCAAGAAACAGAGTGGTAATGAATCATCTATGAGCTTCACACACAGAAGATCCTATGCATTAAAAGTGCTTCGTTTCTGGGAATTCTGGGAAACAATAATTTAATATAGAGTCAACTCTGTAAATGGTTAGAAACTTGCTTTTAGAGATTAAGTATTTTATTCTAATTTGAGAGACCATAATTGATTTTTGTTTTCATTTTGAGGAATGTTTAATGTTACAAATTCTCAATTATACTTATCGCCACATCATAGACAGCCTTGTGTTTATCTGATTAGGAGACTAAGAAGGAATGTCGCAAATAACTCAGCTGACATTTCTCTAGAAACTAGATTTCAGAGATTATGAGCAAAATATAGCAAAAGAGACAAATTATAAGTTCTTAATATTTAGTATGAAATTAATTTTAGTGTGGATACCACCATTTAAAAAAAAGAATGGAGTGGAAATTATCCTATTTACACATCATAAGACTAAGAGAGACATGTGATGTTTGTCATCATTATAAATGCATACGTGTGTGGATACTGGTTTGTAATGTCAAGGGTATATCTTTCTATGAATACATTAACAAATGTTTGAATGGCATTGTGGCATAGCTCAGTGGGAGAGCACATATCTAGCATGCGCAAGACTGGGTTCAATCTTCAGTCAAGCATAAAGGAAAAAAAATAGTGCCCTGGTATGTAGAATCACATCTTATCTTGGATATAGAGGAAGATGATGAAATCCATTTCCCCCAAAATCCTTTGTTATGTGGACATCTCAGATAACCATCAAAATAGCTGTTGTCGATAGAATCACCATTGAAAATATAGGTAAAATTCTATTAAGACATCACAGGAGGAACGATATGTTGCATTACAGAAGAAATCAAATGTCTGGGTGTGTAACATTATAAATAGTTGAATGTTAATAGTAAATTAACTACTGATTGGTTTATCTGCAAGCCACAAAAGCATAAAGCAGCGATTTACTGGAACTTACATGCTATATAGTTTTCTAGTGCTTTTAAAAAAAGTATCATATACTGGAAATGCTTAAGACAACATGCACTAACTGTCTCCAAGTTCTTGAAGAGAAGTTCAAACTCAAGTTTTACCATGTCCATATTTCCTCTAAAACCTGCAAGGGATATTTGTTCCTCTTCTAGCCCCTAGCTTCTGTTGTTTACTAGTGGTCCTTTGAGTTCCCTGGCTTATAAACACGTCTGCCTCCATTTTCATAAGAGATCTTTGTGACTCTGTCTCCACATGGCATTCTCTCTTCGTGTAAGAACATTGAGTTGTACTGGATTAAGAGCCTATGCTAGGTCAATATGACTTCCTTTTAACTAACCACATCAATGATGATTCTATTTATTCTGTGGTACAGGGGATTCGAATGTCGATGTATATTTTAGAAGGACACAATTCAACCCACAATACATAAGCACTAATGATGTTGCATCACTGACAATGATCTACTCATATTTATTTTATTCTATCCTAGGAAATCACAAATATCAGAACATAGGATAAGCATTTTGATTCGCTCTTCCCCAAATAAATTATTTTTCATTAACTTATCTGCTACTCTTGGGGTTATATTGTTTTCCCTGATGTTGACTGTCAAATTATCTTCAATTCAGATGGTTGTTCTAAGCCCACTTTGTTTGAATGTAAATGTTAACCTAAGAAGAGAATATGAGGCTTGCTCTGTAACAGTGCTCTGCAAAGAATAGTCCATGGTGCAGTGGTGGGAAAGAATCCTATGAAAACAAATTTCACTAATAGAACATTAATTTCCCCTGATAGGACTTCATTTTCTAAAAAAATTTTTTAACAAGAACTTGTAACAGTACATTGTATAGATAATGATCATAATCAACATGGTTATTTTGTACCTGTACATGGCATATCTTGGTTCCCCCCTCTTTCTCACCCGCCCTTCCGCTCCCCCACCCTTCCCTATTTGCAGCAGGTTTATTCACATTTTTTCCCTTTCTCCTTTCTTTTCTTTTTGCCTTCCTTCTTTTCCCCTTCATCTTTCCATCAGTTACACGTTCTCTTTCTACCAGCTAAAAGGAGTAAGTGGGGAAAGTTATTTTTCACAGAAGATTTATTTTACCTAAGGAAGTTACAGTATTCTCTATTTGGGGTAAGTGGTAGAATTTTCTAGGCTGGCCTGGAGCCTAAGCCATGTTCTTAACCAGAGGATTGCAATGGGACATTGGGCAGTTTTCACGTATTCATAAAGCCCAGGGATCTAGTGTCTTCATATGTGGATTTTTTGGCTAGGGCAAGAGAGGAAAGAGACTGATATTGAAACCAGAAACAGAGAATAGAGGTTGTAGTTAGAACGAAAGGCATGTGGACATTGCCGGTTTCATAAATCAAAATTCTACAGGCCAGACTGGCAATGACTTTAACGTCAGAATGATGAAGTGTTGTAACGGTATATAGTATGGTGGATTAAGCACAAACCGATAGTAAAAATACAGTAGACGATCTTGGGAAGGAGGGAGGGCAGCAGGCGAGGGGAAAGGGAATGCTCTTTACAGTAGAACTCCCTTAATGTATGTAGAAGAGTTACAACAATCACCATTGTCAATGGTTATGGCATTAATTTATTCCAGCAAGAATCACTAGTGAACGCTAAAACAGCTGGCTAAAATGTTAGGTAAGGAAGGAGATACTTTAACAGTCTGTGAGTGTCTCCTCACATATTTCTAGATGACACAATAAGATATTAAAGTGTGTATGAAATAAGGTGGAATGAAGTTTCTATACCCAATTCCAACAATATAGCAAAGCTAATATTACCAACAACAGAACCAAATAGCATCAGAAACTTCCAAATGTGGTGTGCTTAGGATTCATCCCTCGCATAGAATTTCTGCCAAAAAGTCACTGCCTGCATCTATCTGATCACAAAATTAAAAATAAACAAATAAATAAAACTACCATATGGATACAAACTAATGGAATTTATGCAAACCATTGGCCTGTACTCCTTAAGGACATGTAGTTTAATTCAAAGAAAGACTGAAATGATCTATATTTAGGAAGAATTTAGAGGTATGACTGCTAAATGCAATATGTAACCTCGTGATAGAGATTGGATCAAAAAAGATCATGAAAAGGCTCTTATTGAGACAAATGAAACTTGAATACGGAGTTCATATTAGAGAATGGTATCATATAAATGTTACATTTCTTGATTTGATTATTGCATTATAATTCTGTAAAAGTAAGACCTTACTCCCACAGGCAAAGTGTTATGACATCTACAGCGCAATATTCTCTCAAACGATCTCTTGCGTTTGAGTGAGTGTGTGTGTGTGCGCGCGTGTGTGTGTGTGCGTGTAAATTTTTCTGTAGGTCTGAAATTTCTTAATGAAAAGCTTTTTATAAAACTCGATCATATCTGAACAATGTTAGAAAAAACTAGTATTCTCACTCACTTATTGACTGCACTTTGTACTGTCAAAGCTATCATTTTTATATCCTCCTCCGCCGTTCCTCGGTGTGTGTGGCTGAAATAACCTGGCGTCCATTTGATTTTCAGAGTAATGAGTCCAGGAAGACTGCAGATATCACAGTTCTGGCAATGAGCGAACCACTGAGCTCAGAAGAAGAGTTGTGCAATGCACTCTACATTAAGTAAGGCATGAAGAACCAAGCAGACACATCCAGCTCAAGCCTGAGAGCAGAGGACTTCCTTAAATAGAACAGGATGTTGTTTCCTAATATCCTCTCATAATCCAAGATTTGTGTTTGCACCTTGGACTGAGTATAACACAAGGCATTTGGGGCAGACTTCTGCAAATGAATTCTCCTTCTGGCTAAGGCAGGGGCAAAGAAGTGTGAACAAACCTCACCGAGTAAATATGTCTTCCCTAATGCCATCTCTACTCCTCTTTTCTTGAACATTTCACTTCTAAATCAGTAAATCTCCTGAGATGGTTATGAGGTTATGAACCTTTTGTGTTTAGGAGAGAAAGTATATTTGAAATCCTCTTTCCTGTGTCTTCCCTAGACGAGTTTATGATCATCTGTGGAGACACACCTGGGATGGCAGCCTTCCAAGGGAGGAAACAGATGATGAGCAAATACTATTTCAGTAACAGCCTGAGTTGACAGCACACAACCAATGTGGTCTATCTGTTGTGAAGACCTCTCTCCTGGTCTAAAAACTACAGAATCTGGCTCCTACTTGGGAATCACGGACCACACCTCCACCACTTATCCCTTTCAGGTTTTGCTTTCTGCCCTTGATCTCTAACTGCCGGTCTCATCTTGCCATCAGCTCACAGGTCCTCCCAGAATCTACCCCAGTAACTTACATGAAAGCACTGTATCATTTGATAAGAAATTTTAAAAATCGAGTGATATTTTAGTTCATTAGGAATAATGGATACCACTGTGAGCTAAATCTGAACTGCACAAAAAGGTGATAAATATACATTCTAGAAGGAGAGATTTTTAAAAATTTAACTGATATTTTATAGCTTTGAATGTTGAATAGCATCATAGTACAAATTGAATTTCCATAAGACAATATATAAGAAAAATTAAAAAGAAGCTTAAAATAAAATGCATTTTTGGGGCTGGGGATTTAGCTCAGTGATTAGAGTGCTTGCCTTGCAAGCACAAGGCCCTGAGTTCAATCCCCGGCACCACCAAAAAAGAAAAAAAAAATGCATTTTTAATTCTAATTATATAAATTTATGGGATATACTGTCCTAATTCCATTGCAGAACGATGTATAATGATCAAATCAGGATAGCTAACATTTTACTTCCTTTAAACATTTAAAACATTTTGATTAACATAGAACCGTTGTACATATTTATGAGGCAAATGTGATAGCTTCCATGCCTGTATATAATATGTACTGATAAAATCAGTTTTGAAATTATTTTCTTTTGAAAGAAATGAAATTGACAGCATGCCAAAATAAATTTATCTGCTTCATAAATTGTAGGCATTCTGTAAATCTCTTACAGGAAAAAAACCAAAACAAATAATGACATGCTGTAAGAAATATTAAAATCAAGAAACAAAGTACGAAGCAAGAGTTTCAGGAAAAGAAACTCTCTCCCTCCCCTCCCTTCTCTTCCTCTAGAATGATATTTATGTGGTGCCCCCCACAAACGTGTGTGTGTGTGTGTGTGTGTGTGTGTGTGTGTGTATAACACCAAACTGGCTCTTTACTCCCAGTGTCACAATACTTTTGGCCCCATCCCATCTCTAACCACACCCCCAGCTATTTCTGGTATTCTACAAAAAATATTTCACAAGTACTGCCAGAGATTTTGCTTCCACTGGCACCGTTGCCCATTTTGCAAAATCGTTTTAACTCTTAAGGGAATAGATCCCTTGGTGACTGTTGTCAAAGGATAATTTTCCTACGAAATACAAATTATGACTGATATAATAGGAACACGTTAAAATATTTATGAGGGAACAAAGTATCAGGAAACCAGAACTGGTTCCGATGAGGATTTTATTTACATAGATTTATATTCTCTTCTCCGCAAGAGTCATTTGTACATCTGAAGAGAGGAAATATTTCCATTACCGTCAATTTTCTACAAGTTAACATTTTTCTCCATAGAACTGTACCACGGGTGCATCAAAGACAAACGCGCTTATCTCTGCGGGACAGAAAATCCCCAGAAACTCCACTGCAGAGCTTTCCACTGAAAAAATAGCCAGTAATCTTTTTGGTCAATTCCAAAGCCTTAAATTTTTCCTTACAAAATATTAGAGCTAAATTAGATAGACTAGACAGGTGATAGATACATAGATACAGGAGATAGATTTTTTAACTTAGAAACTGTTAATAGAAATCAGCTATTTATTAGAGCAGCTTGTTTTTGGTGGGAGGGTCTCATATGTCTGTACAAACACTAAGAACTGTATATGAATCTCACCCGACACCAGTTCAGTGCCCTCTGTGGGGCCCTTCTCTAGCAACTTGTAAACTCATCAGAAAGCAGGGCTTCCTCTCATGTATTATTTCTTAATATTTGTACATCATTTTTTTAAGTGACTTATTGCTCAAAAGACTCACTGGAGAAATTGAGGTGTAATTCTGATTTTTTCACTCAGTGGCTCTTTTCGGTTTGGAAACAGGTTGAGTAATTTAAAAATACTAAATATTCTGGTGGTTAGGTCTCATTTATCATTATAAAGTATGTCTAATTCACCTATTCTAATAATACATTTTAAGCCAAAGTATGTTGAGTATGGTTTTTCAGTCTTCTTTTTCCCAGAAGAATTGAAGTGATTTCCGTATGCTTTAGGAAATTTGTTATGTTTTTATTCATTTCACACTTTTAAATGCTTGAGAAATAAGTATCCTCAATGAGGTAAAATAGGTAGACAGCTTTGTTTTAACTTGGTTTATCTAAAATTACAAATTGTGAAGCTAGCCACATATTTGGGGAGCTTGTAATTACTCTGTGAAAGAAACAAGGTGAAGCTCAGAACTTTTAATTGGTCTTGGAAATAAAAAGTGAGCTAGTGATCAGAAATTTGTCTAAAGCTTAAGCAACGAGGAAAAGCACAAAACATATTAATGGGCCCCAGAAAGGTCTAGTTCTGTCTAGGACTAGTTCATCCCTGATCCTGTCCACGTTCTGCACTCATAACAGCGACCACCAGGCCTCTTTATTCTTTTAACCAATGTCCACCAATATTATCTCCAGGAAAGAAAGTACTGCTTTGGGGTCTCTCTTTTGTATGACCTACTTCTAAAATTCAACTTGAGTCATTTTAGATATCACATCCAGGCAACACAGTGGTAACGTATTTTACTGCTGGCATTCCTTTTTATTAAAAATACCTTTAAATTACATAGTATCTCTATGCTAGGGAACTGTTTCTATATAGTTTATTTAATGTACCATATCTGAATCTTCCTTAAAAGTCTTGTGGTGAATTTTGGCCAAAGCAGCAAAATAAACTAGGGGTTGCCTAGAGAATTGGTCCACATTCCAAATGATGAGAAGAGATAATTACAAAGGAGTGATAGAGGGCCCTAAATAGAAGAATAAAACATTAATTTTTTCATACATGAAGAAGCATACAGAATTTCAACATTTTAAAAATGCTTATGAAATATTTTTCCTCTTTGTCAGATTATGGCATAGGGAGATAGACCTTTATCAAAGGGGAAGGAAGTCAAGAGATGGAGGTGAGGAAAGGGAGGGACGGGAGGAGAGGGAAAGAGAGTGGGAAAAGGAATTAGGACGCGCTGTGTACAAGCACCAACTCCACCAAAGGAATGTAAACATTAAGTACTGCAAATAGCTACAAAATAAAAAATAAAAAAAAAGAAAGGGAACCAAGAGATGGGTGGACAGCAGAGGGAGGGAAGGGAAAGGAGATTTAAAAAAAGGAAGTAGGGACTAGGGATTTAGCTCAGTTGGTAGAGCGCTTGCTGGCAAGAGCAAGGCCCTGAGTTCAATCCTCAGCCACCCCTCCAAAATAAATAAATAAATAGATAAAATAAAGGATGTGATCAGTATTATAGGAAAGGGAATCTCATTTAGGGTGATAATATCTTTTTAGATCCCTGATGTTTCTCAGCTTCTCTCCAGTTAGTAATTCATAATGCTCCATATAATTTAAAATATACTTAAGTGTGATGTTAAAGTATCTTAGTTTGAGTATCTTGTATTCAATTTAGAAAATGTCACTTATTTTTCTGAAACTGATTACAAATTAGACATTATCACCTTTTCTCAAGTCACAGAAACTTTGGAAGCCATGTTTGATTAGGGGTAAGTGCAAGTTTGATTTCAATAACTCTACTGATGTTTTAAAGTAAACAGTCTCTCTCCTCCTTTTCTACAGACAGAGTTTCTGGGAAATGACTGGCAAGTGTGATTGTGCTTCCCAGGACACTCTGATCCTTGGGCCCTTTCCCCAAAAGGAGCATCTCTCAGAAAGCCACAGAGGAGAGCCATAACAGCAACCGCAAGGAGTGCTTTGTGACGCACAGCTGTGGAAGAAAATGAACACTTTCTACAGGGGAGGGAGATATTTCAGGCTGCTTTCTGTTCCTTGTCAAAATACCAGCATTATAGACCCACAGTACACAAACACACTGATAACGTCACTCAGCCCACAGAAGTCAGAGAATGAGAGGTATAGAAGAGGAAAGCTATTTTGGGTTCAGCTGGTCATTATGACTAGCTTGTTACTGAGGGTGTGTTGGAAAAGAACCAAGCCTCCCCTTGTTCTTACACCAAAAAATGGAGTAAGAACAGTAAGTTTGGGCGAGTCAATTGAAGCCTTCTATAGAAGCAAACCTTTTGAACAACTGTAGGAGGGAATTTTCTGTAGAATAAAGCTTAGTGAAAACAAAGTACCCTTTTGAAGAAGAGAAGTATGGAAAAAGGGAATCCGGCTGAGATAAGGATCAATGAATGCTAAAGACCATGGATGGCATGGAAGCTAGGACACAATGAGACACAGTCAAAGGCCCCACTCCCAATCTTTGGGGAAGAGGGGTAAATACCTAACATTATAATAACAATACACATTATATGTAATTTTCTAGATTAGTTAAATGGAATGCAGCACATAGTTCAAATCATTTGAAGTTTTGTCATTCTCAGCAAACTGTATTAGTGTTTTCAGTGGAAAATTCATAACTGACTAAAGTTATGTTTCTGGTTCCCAGTGGAGTTTGGTCATGGTGCCAGGATCACCAAACTGTCCTGCCTGGGGTGACACAACTCACAGCCCACAGCTGTACCTGACACAAATGAAAA
>PVJO010004840.1:78047-105112 GCA_004026905.1 Hystrix cristata
TAGAAGAGTAGACAAAACAAAATAAAATAAAAATTTTCTCTTTTCTCCTTCAGTCCTGGATAAGCTCAAGGGAAAAACACTGCACATCACAAGCACTCTGTGCAAATTACAGACCTTATGCAGGGTGTGTTTTTTGTTTTTTTTTTTTCCTTTTTTATTGGAACTAAACATTATGTATACAATGTACCAATACCTGTTCTTGGTAAAAATAATAAAAAAAATTAAAAAAAAAAAAAAAAGAAATCACCTAACTATACAATTCTCAAAGATGCTCATTGGTACATTTGTTTCTTCTCTGTATTTCTCTTGCCCTGTGTGCTTTTTTTATGGTACATATTTTATACCATGATTTGGGAAATTTTTTGTGTTCTAAGTTATACTAAAAATACCACAGGAAACACAAGTCTTAGAGTTTACAGTGGACATGAAGATACTCTTTGATCTGGTTCATGCATCTGTCTTCTCTTTGCTTCTCCCTACTTTGCTGCTAGATGCTCCCAGCTACAAGGCTCACTCTGGAGACAGGGAAGGGTCTGGGCCATCTACAGACTAATTGAGATGGGGGCAGAGAATCTTAGCTTCTTTGTCCTAAAGAAAAATCTAAATCTGAGGTTTTACATAAAATTTTACCCTTGCCTGGTTTACTGCGTGTCCCCATTCTGCTTCCCTGTTCCCTTAGAGGTTTCTCCTGGAAGCATTTCCTTCCTAATTGCTTATACTTAATCCTTGGCTCAGGGTCTGCTTCTGAGTGAATGCTACCCGGAGCAGAGTTTAAAAAAAAACCAAAAAACAACAAAACAAAAAAACCCTCCAACTTTAAATTTGACTATACTTACCAGCTGTTATACCTTGAAACCTGTCATTTATTCCTAGGCACATCAGTGTCCTCTGTGGAAAAAATAAAATCCTTATCTCTTCTCAGTTTATAGAACTGTTGTGGAGATGAAAGAAGCTGATGATGTATGTGAAGTTCTTAGTCAAGGCCCCAGAGTGCAATAAGCACTCAGTAAATCTTAGCTGGATGTGCCTATTTACCGGCATGCCTTGGTTTTCACTATTTAAAAAATTTACAGTATTATTTTTAGTTCATCCCTGCTCCTCACCAACTGGTGTACTAGATTCCTGTTTATTACACGGAATCTGTGTGACTTTTCCCTGAGTTATTCAGCTCTCTCTCCCTGTCTTTCCATGTGTTTAGAGATATTAGTAGAGGATAAGATTCTGTGGTCACGGCCCAGCAGGCCTGACCGCCCCACATGGGACTGGATTGTTTAAATGACTCTCATCATTCAAATTCAACTCGTGCAGATCTATAAAATAAATTAACAAATGGACTAAACAAGTTCAAAAATATTATTGTCTCAACAAAACGATGGCTGTCTCTTTATACAAAGTACAAGGAAAATTTGAAAAATTGGGAAATTTAGGGCCCTCTAACAAGGGGCTGAATTTAGTTTTCTCTAGTTCATTGTTCGTATGGACTATGCATTTTAAAATACACTTGTATAACACAGCCATTGATACTCTGGCAATGACTCTCTCTTTGTTCTGGGGGATGGAATAGCACACACTCAAAGCTTTCCTTTAATTCTCAGCCTCATTTGTGTTCTGAGTTCAGAGCTCTGAGAGTTGAAAATACTCTAAACTTTCTTGGAGAAATTAGCCATTCTTGGAGGAGGTGAATCCACCATAAAATATGGGCAGCTGGATAGCACTCGATGATTTGTGATTCTTTAGTGAGTTACCCAGGCTTATTTAGATAATTTTCTTTTTCTTTCTTCCTGGAATAACTAGAGACAAAAATTTAAAAATAATATTTATTTGATATCCTCAGATCATATAGTTTGGAAGGGCTTAAAGACATCCTACTAGCTTTTAAATGTCACGGTCCTTAAAATAATGTGTTATGTGTTTGGGTTTTTAAATACATGTACGGTGTAATGGCATTGATTTTTCAGTTCTATTATAAACACTCTTCCCTTTATGAACTCTATTAGCATGCGTTATTCAAATGTTATTTTTATTTACTTTCAGTTGTTGACAAAGAACATACGAAACAAAATTTTCCTAAGCATAGAATTTCACTTAAATTGTTATACAACAGTAAAGAATAACATTCCCCTTTTGAAAAGATAATAATTTTACAGCTGAAGAAAAATCATTACAAGGCCAAATTACAGTGGTTAAGTGGCCTTGTTTCAGTGATGGGATGGTAGGAAACAAGCATTTGAGAATTGGCCATTCTTTTTCTGGCTTACTTCAATCTCACACGCAACACACATTTGATGAGGAGTCTGATTTGATCATTTTTCTCTTCTGTCCCACACAATTTCCAGATTTTCTTCTGAGGACAGAAATAGCTCAGTGTGACCTGGGGACTGCCTGTCCCTGCTTCATAACTTTGGCTTTGATCACCACAGTTTTTCCCTGATTTTATAAAGATGGAGCAGAGCTGGCTGAGGACATAGGGACCAATGACAACATGTAAGGTAGGGTTGGATATTGTGAACAATTTAGAGAGAATCTGGAGAGAACTGTGGCTCTGAAATCTAGGGTGCACTCCATAATCTGTGGCCACTTAGGAAAACAATTGATACTGCTGTTTAGAATTTAGAAGAAATAACCATAACTTCAGTGATGGGTGAAATCTGGAGGTTTGGTGAAATGGAGTTGTTTGAGATGATGAGGGTGGCATTATTTTGCAGAAGGGATATCCTCTTCAGAATTTAAATAGACCAGAGTTCACATTGTACCTAGTCTATCCCAATTGAATGACTGTGAGCAAATCACTTAAGTTCTTTGAAAGTTTCTGTAAATATCAAATGAGAAAAACATGTGAACATTTTAGCACTGTAACAGTGTTTTTGATTCAGCAAATACATGTTAGAGGTTGTGAACATTATTGAAGAATTTTACATGAGTGTACGAAAATGTCACAATTAAAGCTAACATCCTGTATAATTAGTACACACTAGGATAGCCTAATTAGTGAAGTACATGATTCTCCAAAATGTTTGACCACCCTTTATCAGCAAGCTTAGTTTTCTCTTGAAAGAAATCTGGAAACTTTTGTTAAAAGAAAATATAAATGTTTTAGGTATCTCATATTCTATTTTATAGTAGATTTTTAATTGAGTTGTTCATAGAGATTTTTGTCAGCAGTGAAATAGACATAGTTTCTACAACAAAAGTTTTGAACCCCATCTAAACTATTAATGTTCCCTGTTCCTCGTACCTGATCTATCAAATGAGAATCACTGAGTAGTGAAAATAGCACTTGGGTGTGGGAAATCTGGGCCTCCTGTTGGATTTAACATGGGCTCACCTCCTCACCTGGAGAAAGCCTCTTCCCCTATCTGGTCACTAGTTTTGTCACTTGTCAAGGAAATAGATGGGTAATAGAAGACATCCAGTGTCCTTTCTGATTTTTGTACTCTGTGGATCTTTGTGTATCTTTACTAGAAAGGCATCCCACAAAGTAAAAGCTCCTTAAAACCCCTGAAGTGGTATCCCTTGCAAGTGATGACAGGACAGTGGAGACATGACTGGTGTGCAATGGACTAAATGTTTCTCCAATTCAAATGTCAACATCCTAACTGCCAACTGATGACATTAGGAAGTAATTAGGTCAAAGGATGATGCCATTAATTTGATGTTAATGCTTTTGTCAAATGAATCCAGAGAGCTCTGTCCTCTCTTTCCACCATGTATGGACATAATGCACAGATGGTTTTCCGCAAGGTAGAACAGGGCTTTCATCAGTACCTGTCTATGGACCCAAATCTTGGACTTCCAACCTCCAGATCTTTGAGAAATATACTCCAGTTGTTTATAAACCATCCAGTCCATGGTACATATATATATATTTTTTTCTTTTTCTTTTTTTTTTTTTTGAGACAGAATCTCACTAGGTAGTTCAGGTTGGCCTTGAACTCACTACATAGTCCAGGCTGGCCTGGAATTTGTGCTGATCCTCCTGCCTCAGCCTCTCAAATGCTGGGATTATAGGTGTGTGCCACTACACCCAGGTCGTGGTACTTCTTGTAGCAGACTGGGCTAAAACATGGTCCTTCCTTCCTAAAAATTACCCCAGAGTTTATCAACATTGAAGTTTTGATGGAGAGTTAAGATATTCCAGTGACTGAAATATGAAGCAGAGGTGGGAGGACAGAAATTAAAATGAGGTTGAGGAAAAAGAGCTGAAGGAAAAAGGCAAATCAAGAATAAAAGAGGAAGGGTAAATGGAAGCAGGAAGAGGGATGGGGGGAAGAAATGAAGGGGAGTAGGAAGAAGAGGGAAGACCTTATAACTTAGTGGTCTTTTCTTCTCTCAAGTATTCTCTGTCTTTGATAATGTAAGTTTACCATGAATTTTAGAGATAAGAACTTTCTTCTCTCCACTCTCCACTACTAAACAGATAACTCCGACCTTGGCTCTGTTGCAGATGTTCAATGCTTTCTTTGCCCCAAATCAAATGAATGACTAGAAGAAGACATAAGAACATGCCCGTGCACACAGCTTCATTTTGTAAAGGGGGGACCCCTCTCTCTATTTTTCTGAAAGTGGGCAAATATCATAGAAGAAGGAATAAACTGGCAACAAGAATTCATTTATAGTCCTAGACTAAATTATAATATAGAAGAATAAAACACAATTAGCAACAATGAGCATAGATATAAAAGACTTGGAGAGATGAGGAGGCTGAGGTCGGAGTAGTGCATGTGCAGGGAGGAAGCAAGCTTCCCTGTGGAGATCACACAGGGGCAGGCAGGGACCCAGGATGCCACTGAGCCACCTTTGCCCCTCAACATTGTCTTAATTCATCTGTACATATACAGGAGAGAAGTTTGGCTATAATCTGTAGTATAAAGAAGCAATAATGCAGAGTGAGGAAACTCCCGCTGACAGAAAACAAGCAAAGAAGAGCTTTCTGGTTCTGAAGACTGGGGGACTTACGCACATCCTCCCTTCGCCCTGTCTTTTTCCTACCCCACCTTGAAACATAGGAAATGGTATAACAAGCCAGAAAAAATTGTAGGTAGAGGGAGAATCTGACCAAAGCAGGCTTGAGACCTTCTTCCAGAAAGGAGGCAGCCTCGGCGGAAGTGGCCACACAGAGTTACGGTGGTGGGATAGCTGGGACAGAATGCTGCGGGGAGAGCGGCAGACGCTTCCAGACCATGCAGGGGCCAGCCAGGTTCGGGAGCACATGCCTCAGGTGCGAAGAACGTGCTCAAGGAAGGCTTACTAAACAGAACCGAGTTATGGGCTTCAGATCTGATGGGTCGGGCTGCACTGGATCAGCAAGGTGGTCCCTGGGCTTCCAGGAAACATTCCAGAATAAAACACGAGTTTCAAAAGCCAAGTCCATCAAGTAAGAGCCGATCACCAGTGACTCTGAAGGACCTCTCAGCCAGAGATCAGTAAGAACTACAAATGACACAAAGACCCAGGCACCAAAAAGCTCCTCTGTTTTCCAGAGATTTGCCATTCTCCCAGATTTCATTCCAGAGAGGGACAGCATTTGAGGTGAATCTTTGAAATGCAAATTTGGTAAGGGACAAACTCAGAATCCAAAGAGAATGAACTAGATGGAAAGTGACCATTTAATTCTAGCAGAGAGATACATCGAATTGTCAACATTGTTTCTTCCTACAACTCCCAGACACTTGAGAAGGAAATATTTCCAATTAAGATACCTATAATTTGTATTTGTAAATATATATATATATATATGTATCCTATTTTTAGATATCTAAGCATATTTTGCAGAATTTTGACTACATCATATCTGGGTGACTTACATCCAACAGAATGCTGATCATATAATGGATGCTGGGACTATATTTGCTGAATAAATGAGTATAGAAATAACAGACTATTTGCTTAAACTAAAACTCAAATCAGTAACATAATGTACACCTTGGTAAACAGAGGCAATTCCTGTGGTTATATGTTTCTGTGTATGAAAAACATATTTTCAAATGAACATGGGAAGCCAAAAACATTTTACAACTGACTGAAAACTTTTACAAAAGTCAAGTAAAAACATTTAATGTGAAACAGAAAAAGTAATTATCTGGAAAGTCAAAACCCAAAACTCTTGCTTTCTTCAATTCTATTTGGGGAAAACTATTTGAGAAAGACTATAATGATTTTTTCTTATATTTTATGCTTATATTTTTAGTTCTCTATTTCATTTTGTTACTGAAAACTGACATGCCTTCAGATAATTCTGAGTTTCTGCATTGATTATAAAGAATGAGATTTTTAAAGTTTTATGTGAAAATAAGGGACCATAGTGGAGCTATGGTGTGAAACACTCTTTGTCCCCATAGGTTCGTGTGTTGGAAATTTGTGACCATTTGGGAGATGTGGAACCTTTGTGGGGGAGATTCAGGGAGATCTTTGGGATGCTGCCCTCAGATGGAAATACTGGGCTTGTGGAATGAATTCTTGTGGGACCAAGTTGTTGCAAAATCCTGAGCCTTACACAGATTCTCCAGCTCTTTGTCTCCTGTCACGATCTCTTCGTCACATAGCGCTCCCTCCATGACGACCCTCAGCAGAGCTAGGCCAGTACCAGCACCATGGACCTCCACAACTGTGAGTTTTATAAATGTCTTTTCTTTATAGTTTTCCTCGGGTGTTTCATCATAGTTATGAAACATGGACTAATGCAAGTTCAGTAATACAGAGGATGCAACAAATGTCATAGTTAATGTATTAAATACAGCCAAATTCTTTGCTAAGGTGGAATGAAGTTCATACAATAACAACTTAAACTTTTGACAACTTAAACAAAATTTCAGTAAAATTTACTGAACTGTAAAATATTCAATATGAAATTTAATATTACAAACACATTTTTACACACACACACACCAAGAGCCAATGTTCCCTAAACTAAAGGAAACAACAACTCTAGTAATGGGCTCATCTTGACCTACTAACTTATAAGGACAAAGCTAAATTTTAAAAAAAACTCATGAATGGCACCTTAATCTTTAATTGGTTCTTGACTTAAATTGTGTGTGTGTGTGCTTAAACGTCATTTTCCTCATGTACCAAACAGGATGTCAGTTTCAAAACTGTGACCACGCCACGTTGACAATGCAAAATGGTGGAGTTTTGAGTCACCACATCCATAAAATTGCCCCAATTCTTTCATTTTCCTGAAGGGCTTAATTTTACTTGACTAAATTATCATTCATCTTCCTGCTCTAGGAATCTACTTTATGACAATACAAATATTATAGTGGACCTTTTCCGAAAAGAAAACCAAACTACTCCTCTTTATATATTTCAAACTTATCAACTCACTTGAAGGGTAATTTAGTTTCTTTCCCATCTAAAGGGATCCATCAGATCATGAACTGTTGACACTTTGTGCTGTCAACTTATTTAAACTGGGTTAGTAATGAGGTCAGTTTACCAATATGCAACCATCAACTGACTGTTTGATGGTTTTCCTCAATAGACGCCCAAATGATCAATGTGCTATCCTGCTGAAAAACATCTATATATATAAACCTCTTGTCAGTTGTATAATGCTGTTGTGGCCATATGGGCTAGCAGTAAGGATGGAGAGTATAACCTTGCACTCAAAATTCCTCACATTTTATTGCACAGATTTTAAGAAGTCATTCAGGATCCTAAAAGGAACTGTGCAACTACAGTAAATTCCCATAAGATCTATAAGCTTATAGAAGTATTTTTTTTCCAAATCTGTTCTCATGATTTTCTGTTGCTACTCTGTCCTTGCGTTTCCCCTGTATTTGTGACTAATAATGCAAGAACTTATGGTTGAAATTATAAAGATATGCAGCCACATAACAATAAAGTACAGAAGTCAAAAAGGACCAATGAATTGTCCAGGATGCCCAATTAAGAACGTTTTACAAAGATTCTATTCTCTTTGAATTTAAGAATTAGAAAGTACTTCAAGAGTCATCTGATCTACCTGGAAAACAAAGCCCAAATCAAAGCACTAATCTCTGTTTACTGAGGATGTCCAGGCTTGAGTTACTCAAGAACACGCTTTCACTGGAGTTCTTGAGTCTTTTCTCACTGTTAGACAACAGTTCTGCACAGAACCCACGTATTCTGTGCATCACCAGCCGAGTAAGCGCAATTACCATGGCATTAATCCTATTAAACTGCTCTGAAGACTCTACGTTGCTTACTGAAAAAACTCCTCCAAAGTTTCCATACCTACAATCAAAATGCATCAAATGTAGCCCTAAGTCAAGGTCATCTTACCTTTAGAAGCCTCAGTCAGCAAGTTGAAGGAGCCAGAAAAGTTACACATATAAACCAAATCATGGAAAATATTTCTGTCATGTTCACAGTATCTCCTGGAGTTCCTACTGACCTCCATATTAATATGCTCCTATTCCTTGTGTCTAGTAAAGAGAACTATGACTTTATGTCGTAAGAATCCCTTTTAGATGAGGCTCCCCAACAAAAACATTAAGGTTTTACTGGCACAGTTCTTTCTTTTGGTCCACATGTCTCTCCTGCCCAAGTCCCGTAAGCACCTATGAACCAGAAGGCTGGCTGCTGGTTCTGAAGGGCGTCAGGCACTGTAAGATACCAGCAGGAACTTTTGGGGGGCATAATTATACAGGGCTTCCATATGGACTGGGGAAGGATTGTTGACAGACACTACGGAATGAAAATGTCTGCACAGCAAACGTTACCTCACCCTGTTACTTATTCAAGGATGTATCAGGAAAATGTTTACACAAAGTGGCATAGTATGAAAGCTGAGGCTGCTGCCTTGTGAAGAAGTTGAATCACTGAAGGAGGAATTATCCAGCCATTTATGGAAGAAGTTCAGTTGAGACTATGTGATTGGCATTTTGGATCACCTCTGACTGAGGCAGGCTGCTCCTGGTGTTCATTTGGACGGAAGCCGAACTCTTCTCCTCTGCACAATGCACACCTCAGAAGGACAATGTGGGTAGCTCATTACGAGGCAGACTTCACCCTGATTCTCGGCTCTAATGCTTACTCTGCCATTGTACTGCTCCTATGCCAGTGTGTGTGTGTGTGTGTGTGTGTGTGTGTGTGTGTGTGTGTGTGTTCCTTCTGGGAAAAGATTTTCAGTACTTCCTCACTTTGACTTCTCAACAAACCTCTATTTCTCTGTTTTACCACATTAGTCCTGACTTTTTAGAGTTTCTTTGTGTCTATTTAAGAGGTCACAAATTAGGCAAGTGAAGTTTTCTTCTTGCCTCTAAGATTCTACCATTTTATTTTATTTTATTTTATTTTATTTTATTTTATTATTTTATTTTATTTTATTTTATTTTTTGAGTTGCTGGGGATCAAACTCAGGGCCTTGTGCTCCCTAGGCAAGTGCTCTACCACTAAGCTGAATCTCCAGCCACTCTACAATTTTAATAAGTAATCAATCAATAGTTTTTTCTTGGAACCTACTTATATCACCCATAAAACAAGCCTCAGAGTTAATACCAAGATATAGAAGGTGTGGTCCCTGCACTAAAAAAGCCTACAGTCTGCATAGCAGAAATGTTTAGGACCAATACAAGGAAATATATGATTAGATGTCCATTATTAAAAATAATGATGCAAGCAGGTTTCAGATAAAGTAAATTTTACTGTGGTTTTTGGAGTTATCAAAAAAAATTCAGAAAAGTGGTAAGACTTGAGTGTAGCCATAAAAATTGGTTATGGGTTTGGCCAACAGAAAATCATATGGAAAAACGCAAGTTGAAAAACAAATTAGCTCAGGAAATTTTGGAACTAAAGCAGACGTTTTTCTATTCAGTCACATGTAAGAATACCAGGGTGGTGGCAAAAGGAAGAGAAAATGAGTAGGTCCTGGATGCCCTCCCCGCCCTCCTGCTCTCTCTCGCCTTCCCCCGCCACCTTTTGTGTCACTGGTTTCTGGCTAAATTTTCTTGTGAAAGGACTGGCAGAAGACTGAAAGGTAGGAAAAAACAACAACAACTACAAAACAGAACTTAAATTATTTTTCCTCTACTTCCTTATCTTGGGCATTTTCTCAGCAATGGCCTTGTCTTATCTACTGTTCCATCTTTGGCCAAGTAGGTGTTTATTAGCTCTGCCTTCGGTCAGATGAATCTAACCCTTAGGCTATAGTAACCCCAATTCCTTGGTTTGTCCCAACTCCACTCCTGCCTCAGATTTACAGAAGCCTGTTATGGAAACTAATCTCTGAGTGGTCTTAATGCTCCCCATACAAAAGGAATGGTTGAAAAATAAGGTGACTGTTTCAACAAAACATTTGTGACAGCAAAAGACACATTGTCATTAATCTTCTTCAAAATACTGTGGGAAAAAAAAATACCGTGCACCTCTCACTTCAAATACACTTATGATACTTGACATTTTTCAAGCAGTTCAAGAAGTTCCCTTTTGTGTCTTTATGAGGTGTGATGAAAAATATAGTGAATGCTGCTGCTGAGTCCCATCCAGTAGGAAGGCAGGCTCATAAAAACATTACAGGGAGTCCCCAACTACTTTATTCACAGGAGCTGGCACCATGTGACTTTTGGCTCTTCCCCAAAGTCACAATGACCATGAAAGGGAAAAGTGTTGAATAAATACAGGACATCAAGGCAGTCACAAAAGTGCAACTAAAGACATTCATGAGAAAGGGCATCCAGAACTGCTCCAGCGGTGGGAAGCAGAATGGAATAAATGTGTTTGAAGTGAGGGAATGTATTTTGAGTGTAATAAATGGCAATGTGTCTTTTACTGTAATGATTTTTTTAATGTAAACACCGTATTTTTATCATGCCACTTAGGTTTTTAGCTTCATCATTAATGATACCAATCTACTTTATTAAATTTCAAATATTTACTGTATTTTGCTGACTTACTACAGGGTAATAGATGGATAGAAAATTTCCTGCTTTAGCCACTTGAGCCTGATTAAGCTTCTCCCAACAGGGTTTTTGTCGTTGTTGTTGTTGTTGTTTTGGGTTCTGGAGATTGAACTCGGGGCCTTGTGTTTGCTAGGCAAGTGCTCTAGCTACTTCAGCTAAATCCCCAAACCCCAAGCTTGCTATTAATTATATGTAGGAGTTGAAGATGAGAACTAATAAAATATGACTCCAGTATCTTTGTAACCAATCACTGCTAGTGACAGGAAACCAACACAAAAGGTAGAACACTGAGGAAGAATGAAGACTACTCTAGGCTTTTCACCAAGAAAATGGTGTGAATGTTTGACACATTTCAGACCATATCTGCTTGTAGGTAGTCAGGCCAATCTTTGGAACAGAGTTGTTGTTTTTTGTTTTTTTATTTTTTTTTGGAACATCATAGTTGATGACAATGTAAGTTAAATAGTGTAGTGAATATATGGATTCTCAAGATTACTATAACAAACAAAATCAAAAGAGTACAGATGAAGAGAAATGGCATAAGACACAAAGGAGAATGAGAAGAATATGGACAGTGCTGCAAACAATTACTCTAGACCAGGGTTATCAAATCATGTCCAGTTGTCCAAATCTACTGACTGACTCTCGTAATAAAGCTTAATTGGAAAAAAAGCCACGCTCGTTTGTGCACGCACAATGTATGGCTGTTTTTTGAGCTAGAACAGCAGGGCTAAGTTGTGACTATACCATCTCTCAAAGCCTGAGATATTTGCCCTTTGCCCTTTAGAGATAAAATTAGCCAATCCCTGCTCTGTCCCACATGTAGCAGCCTACTTGCTCCTTCTGATGAACTTCTGGTTTTCCAAACTAGAATTAATCCTGTTCACATCTGCCCTCTACGGCTCTCTTCATAGAGACATTTTATAACACCAAACATAATGTATACCTCTTCATGGCTACAGTTGTCCCCATCACCACACTTTCCCCTTTGGAATAGAGTAAAATCCATAATACATTTCTATCTCACACTGCACACTGGGGCAATCTTTGCAAAACATTAAACAGCCTACTTAAATGTTCAATACTCCGTGCCTGCTCAACACTTTTGGGGAAAAATTTTAATATTTATTCCTGGTCCTGAGGCCCCTGACTACATCTTTGACCCCACGTCCTATGTCTTCCTGCTTTAGTCACCTGAGCCTGATTAAGGTTCTTCCAACAGGCCATACTTACTCCTCTGTCAGCGCTTTTGGAATTGTTGTTCACTGCTTGAAAAACTCGTCACTCAGACCCTCATGACTGGCACTGTCCTGAGAATCAGATCTCAGCAGAGAAGTTATCCCTCATAATCCTAGCTTTATACTGCCCTCAGTAACAATCCCAGTGTCTTAGTATTACCCTCTCTACCTGCTTGGAATCAATTCACTCTGCTGTATCTTCATAGCACTCATGGCCATCTGAAATTATCTTGTTTCTTTACTTATTTATTTTCTGTTTCCCACATTACAACACAATCTTCACCAAAGCCAAGACTTTGTCTCTCAGGTTCATTGTTCTATTCCTAATGGATAGAATACTTTCTGGTAATTGTATTTATGCATTAGTCGAATAAATAAGTCAATGGATTGTGTAAGTATTCACTTATTTGTATTTTGCCTAACCAGACTTTCAAGCCAAGAATCATATAATTGTTTTATACTGAGCACACAAGCAGCACCTGAAGTTCAATTGATGCATTTCCTAAATATCTGTTGAGCAAGTAATAGTCTCTTAAGAAGGGTATTCATACTTAAAGATGATGAAAATGTGTACAATAATAAGTACTTGTGTTTTCTCTCAGAAATATTCAAACTAAAATTGAACTAGTTTAAATACTATGATATTTTTATGAGGAGACAGGTGATAGTATTGAGCCTTACACTTTTTGAAAGATTTCAGATAATGGTCATGCTACAGTTTACCTTATGGGCTGAGTATTTTTGCTTTTGAATACATGCATCTGTAAAATGTCTCTGGTTTATTTGTGCTGATATGTACTTACCAACAGATAAAAGCTATAAACCTATTACTTATGAAAGTCATATATTTTGAATCCAATCATGGACTTAGATGCCTGACAGTATTACAATGCAACAAAATTTTTAAAATAAAAGTTAATTTTCCTCCAAGTTCTTTTTTGATGACACTAATCATAAATTATTTTATTAGTTCAGATTTGATTATAAATGAATAAAAAGTAGAGGAGATAACTGAATATCATAATCTTTTCCTTTCTAAGATAACTTATACCTGAAGAAAGAGAAAAGTCAGTCTTTCCGAGTGAAAATTCATTCAAAATCAGCTTTGTCCAAAATCCAAGTTGCTTATGTGGGTGCTACACTTACAAGTTTTGCTTCCAGCTGTTAAAACCAATCACTAGTGAAGGGGGAAATCAGTCCTAGTTTTCTAAGACGCGAAAGTTTAAAAAGAGCCTACCTTACATCGGCCCACACACATGTCCAGATCTGATGCAGTTATGCGCCAGCACTTGAAGTATCAGGCTGGGTAAACGTATCGTCTGGGGAGGCAGCTTTTGAGCCTGGCAGGGCACGGTCACTTTGCAGGTCACAGCACTTCAGCATCTGTTCCACGGCTTTGAAGATCCAGAAAATGGAACGTGCCCATGTGCTTGCCGATGATTAATCCCTGGGAATTTATAAGAGACTGATGTACAGAGCAGAGTGCCAATTTAGCAATTTACACTGGGAAATATAGCTGCCGTGTGGTCTGGAATGTTTATGTCAGCAAGAGAATGCAGCTTCATAATGACACTAGGCTGTAAATCATCAGCAGAAGCATGCTGGGTGGACATAGACTTGGAGTGGGAGGAGGAAGTTGGATGACCTTAATAACCGGTGTCATTTGGGCCTTACATATCCATCTCCAAATAGAGGTTTACTCGCCAAGAAGGCAGGACACTTGGACGTGCCGGCTAGAGCTGGAAACACAATGACAATTCTTGCTCATTGGCATTCCTTTTTGAAAATTCCCTTGCTAGACAATCACACGTTCTCTTTTCAAATGCATTAATGTTGTTAAATAGAAAATATCTGTCTTTATATTCAATGAGGTTTCAGTACAAATAGTAATGAACTAATCTGTATTAGATGGCAATAAGGACTAGATGTATGCTAACAATGCTGCAGTCAAATTCAGTTATAATGCTTGTTTTGTAAAAGATAAACTTGCTCTAAAGTGATTTGACATACTACGAAGTAACTCAAATATGATTCGCTTATGTGAACTATTTCTGCAAGAAACAATAGAAAAATACAGAAAACTGCTTTCAGCTGAAAGAAACTGCTTAGGTGTACACAAAACACCCCGCAGGTACATCTTCAAACACCTACCAGCTGCCTCAGCTCACCCATGTGTTTTGAGTCACCCATATTCATTGTTAAATATTTTAGCCGGTTTTAGATAATCCTCCCTCTAAGAATCCACAATAACTCAGAAGCTGCGACCGTTGGATATTCAGTTCTACAAGTAAAGTCTGGTCACATTTACAGTCATACTTACATATTTGCTAACCATGCAACGCGTGTAAAACAGCACTGCCGTCTCTTCCCAGTCCTCGGCCCTATTTCAGTGTGTGTTACTGACGTTTTCACTGTGCCTCTAACCTCCTTCCCATAAAGCTTGTGGTTTTTATTATGTATGTGAATTTGCATAACACGGTGATTTTTAGAAATGCATCTGTTGTGTGTTAGCAGAAATAACTATACATTATTATCTTATTCAATTCTTACAAAAACTGCTATTTTTCATATAAGGAAATTGAGGTTCAAGGAACTGAAGTAATTTAGCCAGGAACAAACACGTGTAAGCGGTTAAACAAAGATTCAAACCACCTGCTCTGACACCCTGAAAACCTGGGGTTCCTGACTGACGCCGGAGACAGCCCGTCTTTTCCGTAGTCTCCACTGCGAGCTATTGACACCCAACACACACTCGGAGGGGACGTAGTGTGGGAGTCCAGAATACGGCCTGTGGAGCCCTGCTGCCTGGCTTCAGATTCTGGCTCTGGCTCTTGTGATCTACATGACAGCAGGCAGTTAAAAACCTGTAGCCTATTTTTTGAAATATATTTTAATTAGTATCTGCGATTTTTACAAAATATTGGGTTTCAACGTGGTACTTTCATACATGCATATATTTTGATGATACTCATCCCTTCATCACCTGCCTTTTGGCTCTCCCCTCCCCCTTCCTCTTATTTAATGATAGTCTCACTTGTCCCTTCATGTCATCTTTCTTAGATTCATGTGCTAGGGAAAACACAGAATACTTGTCTTTCTTAATCTGACTTTTTTCACTTAATAATGCTGGTCTCCAATTCCATCCATTTCCCAGACAATAACATAATTTCATTCTTCTCTATGGCTGAATCATATTTGTATTTCGATGTGCATTTCCCTAGTGCCTAAAGATGTTGAATATTTTTTGTATACATGTTGGACATTGGTACTTCTTTTGAGAAGTGTCTTGTTCAATTCATCTGCCTGTTTCTGGTTGGGCTATTTAAATTTTTTTCTTCATGTGTTCTAAATATTAATCTTCTATCAGAAGAATATCTGTTAAAGATTTTCTCCCACACTGTTGATTCTTGCTATTATTTCTTATACTATTAGAGTCTTATTTAGAAAGTCTTTGTGTCTATTGCTTCAAGTGTTTTGCCTGTGTTTCCTTCTAGCAGTTTAAAATTGCCAGGTCTCATACTTAGGTCTTTGGTTGGTTTCTAATTGATTTTTGTACAGGGTAAGAGATACGGATCTATTCTCAGTCCTCTACATATGGATATCCAGTTTTCCCAGCACTGTTTGTTAGAGAGGCTGTCTTTTCTCCAGCATATGTTTTTGGTTCCTTTGTCAGGAATCAGATGGCGTTAGTGGCATTAACTCTTTTCTATGTCTTCTATTCCGTTGTTCTGTTTGTCTATTTTTGTGCTGGTGCCATGCTTTTAACTGTTTTCTATGTCTTCTGTTCCATTTGTCTGTTCGTCTATTTTTGTCCCAGTGTCCTGCTTTTTTCTGTTACTATGGCTTGGTAGTATAATTAGCAATTTGGTATTGTGATGCTTCCAGCCTTGCTCTTTTTGCTTAGGGTTGCTTCGTCTATCCTGGGTCTTTTGCATTTCCACATGAATTTTAGGATTGTTTTTTCTAGTTCTGTGAAGAATGTCGTTGGAATTTTAATGGGGATTATATTTATTCACTCCTTGAATCTGGGATGATCTAGCGATTTACTCTGATGAACAAAAAGGGCAGATACTGCATTGCAGCGATCCCAAGGTTAGACTTCAGCAGCCCTAGAGTACTTCGTGTGTGCTCTTGAGTGCTGCCAACGCCACATGAAAAAGCCAGACTATCCTGCTGCAGAGCGAAGGAAGACATGCTCCAGATGCTCTGACACGCCCATACAAGGGATCAATGACCAGAAACATGAGTGAGGCCATCACAGGCTCTCCAGCCTTCAGTGAGCCAAGAGCTAACTGCATGTGCATGACAAGGCCAGCTGTGATCTGCCCGGCCACATTCAGATCAGCAGGATTACTTCATGCAACTACGTTTGAGGGATGCATGTTACACAGTGGGGAAAAAGGTGATAGATTTAACTTCTCTCTACACCAACTGCCCAATATATAGACAAGGAAAAAATAGAGTTGTGAGGATGAATTGAATTAAATGTACAAGGTGTTTAGAAAAGCAGGTATTAAGCTCTGTTACGGTGATTTATGGCTGTATAAACAAAAACAGAGGCCTCATAAGCAGTAATTTACTGCTAGTGTTACATGTTGGGGTTTGAGAGTTGACTAGGCTCGGCCAGGTGTTTCGTGCCAGGGACTTACTTGTCACACAGCTGCAGGCAGACAATGCTGATTGCTGACACCATCTTGGACAGTCTCTGCTTATAAGGTGTTTGAGCTAGAATAATCAAAAGCTGGAGAGTGGTCCCTCCAGAGCTCAGATACCCCTCTCTCTCTCTCTCTCTCTCTCTCTCTCTCTCTCTCTCTCTCTCTCTCTCTCTCTCCCTCTCTCTCTCTCTCTGTCCCCCTTTGACAGATATCTCCAAAGAGAGTTACACTTCCTACTCAGTAGCCGACGATTCCCAGAGAAATGGGAAGAAGCTGCAAGACTTTTTCAATCTCAGACTCAGAAGCTATATGACATCACTTTCCACATTCTACCCCTCAAGACTCTCATAGAGTCCTGGCCAAGTTCAAGGTAATAGATATACACTCTGTCCTCGTGGGAGGTATGTGGTAGAATTTTCAGATGCGTTTTAGAGCCACATGATCTCTTTGTATGCATCCACAATTACATCATTCTCACAGAAAAACTAACACGGTTGTTTACAATTTTCAGCATGAAGAAGTCTTGCCTCGGGGAGATTAAATAATTTGCTGAAGGTCACAAAGGTAGTAATTCTCAGAACCTTCACTCTACCCAGGATGCTTTAAGCCAAAAGCCTATAATTTAGCTGTTACATGATACTAACAATCTCATTCATCAAGCAGGTTCACTCCGTCACGTCAGGGGACATGATGACCTCTGAGATGTTCAATAATCATTCTCAGGTGTAACACTGTGTATGCTCTAGTACACATAAATTGCCAAGCAGACCTGTGATTCTGAATGCTTCCCACAAACATGTTTGCATTCCTGTAAAAATCACTAATTTCTTAGGAAAATGAAGGAGAATGTTGTAAGGAATCAAAACTGAGAATTCTTCCTCTCGTAACACAGAGGTTCACACATCTCTTAACCATATGGTCTAATTCTTTTTTAATTTTCTCAATCAGGTTTTTCCTCTACATGTAGTAAAATATAGGGAAAGATGCACGAGGGAGCCAAAATTGCAAAACTATTAGTTTATTTCACACACACTGGCATCAGACAGTGCGACAGTGAAGATTTTAGAAGCAAAGGAAACATAAGAAACAAGGCATAATAAAGACTAAAATGTATTATATTGGGAAAGGGAAGAAAATGTCCGAATGGGAAAGGGAACAAGGGAGGGGGAATGGAACAGAGGACAAGAGAAATAAGAAATGGAAGGAAAAAGTGGAAACAAAGCTTTTGTAGATAGGGAGGGAGGAGGGGGTGAGGGGAGGGGAACGGGAAAAAAAGAAGCAACAAGATATGTCATGTACAGGTACAAATCCCCTATGATGAATGTTATCACTATGTACATCTAAAATGTACCATTAAAATAAAATTAAAAAAAAGAAACAAGGCGTAGTTAAAAGGCAGCCTGGTATAGATAAAATTATAATTATAATTCCTTCTATTTATAAAATACTTAGTACTGTAGTTTAAAAATCAGTTTATATGTGTTATTTCACTTAATTGTAATAGCTAAAGAACAGGAGGTGTTTATTGGACTTCCATGGATGGAAAAGACGAAGTCTCTCTCTCAGAAGCACACAGATGGGAACAGCAGAACTAGGTCCATCACTCGGGTGGAGCCCGAGCACCGCGCACTGTCCACCACACGCATGGTAGGGACGGAGTCCTCCACCGGAGCTTTGTCAGGTACGACTTTGAACTTCTTACTGCCTGAGTTTCCATATGCTCAGAGAGGATTGTATCAAGTAACTTTTAACATTCACTTGGTCCAGTTTTGTGTATCATGATAACGTTGTCTAGGTTTGAGTGAAGGTGAAGCTCTGATGTCAGCCAGAAATCGATGTTGCTCTTGGAGTTCCCCGAAGAGGGACCACAGTGGACAGAGATACAGATTCGTCACTTAGGAGCAATTTTCCTCTGTGTTTTCTCCTAGGGGAGTGTGTTTTGGCTTCAGAAAAGTTAAGACCACTGAAAGGGGCAATTAATTCATTCTTTCACTGGGCAGTTACCGTAGTGTGAAATTGCTTCTGGACACTGTGCTGAGTTTTTGCCTGTTGATTTCTCTCTCTCTCTCTCCCCCCACCCCCTTTTCCCCCCACCACTTTGTTTTATTTCCTCTTGAAGTGGTTATGGGCTATAAAGAGGATTAAATGGAATAATATACAGAAAGTGCTTAACATAAATTCTGGCACACAGTAATGCCTCCAAATGTCTCTTATAATGAATATTATCATTAAAGAGAGAGAATTGAGCTAGGAAGACATGGTATAGCCACAAATAAAGGAGAGAACAGAAGTCAAAAAAAAAATCTAGGAATATATAAAATGTGCTTTCCCATCCAGCGATAACCTGTCCTTTTACATTCACGTTGAAAGTGAAGGGACCTGATCATGTATTGCTGCTGTCCTACCCTTTCCAAGTCTTATTCAGCACCATCTACACAGCAAAGCAAAGCAAAACAAAACAAAAATAAGTAGACTGAGCACCTCGGACTAGCCAGGAGGGGCCGTACAATGGCAGCCCTGCCTCGAAGTTGCAGGTGAGAATGGAACTTGGTTTAGTGCTGCCATAGCAGGATGCCCAGTCCGTGGGCGGAGAGGCCAAAGCAGGCATTTGTGTGGTGGTAGAGAGGGTGTTAGAGAGAGCACAGATGTTTTCATCCCTGGGGAACTCCAAAGGGTAAGGAAAGCTACCTTTACATTTAAATCAAACTCTGTCCCAAACCTAATAAGAGGGAAAAGCAGATTCTATAGAAATTCTCACCCAGCTCTTCATCAGGTGGTAAAAATAATGCAAATCAGTATGATTACTTGACAGGGACACGGAAACCTGACCCTCCAGTCTTTCCAGGCTTGCCGCAGCTGAAAAGATCTCAGTACCTTGATTTGTACACTTCTCCTAACATAGATTCTCAATCAATTTTCTTATTCACATTTAAAGCCTCTTTCAGAAAAGGAGTAGGATTGGGAAAAACAAGGAAGAGAGTGAAAATGGAAGAAAATTGTGCTCCTGTTTCAAAGAGAATGACTGACCAGGCACCTGTCTGCTGAATATCATATTGAGGTCATAAGGACCAGATCACACATGGAGAAGATGTGGGAGGAAGTTTACCTTTTAAAAATAAGCAATGTCATAATAAATAAGGCTGAAGTAGAAAGCCTTTTTCTAATCTATGCTGAAATTAAGGAAAATAGATTCTCTAAATTCCAGAGTCTAAAGGATAGTACCCTGATTCTAAGATAAATAGATATAGTAATATCTCATTGGCGGGAGAAATGATCTGTTAGTATAGAAGACCCTGTCGAGACTTAAGGCTCCTAAATTTAGACTTGAGATCAGTGACTCATGAAAGTAACTATTTAAAATGACAAGATAAGTTTCTCTCAGCTCTTTACCTGTGCTATTGACACACATGCATTTAAGTTTCATTAAATGAGTTTTGCTACATATGGTAGGCACTTGTCCTGCAACCAAATGTGAGGCAGGCTCTTTCCTATCTTCTCTGAGATTAGATGTGCCCATGACTTGCTTTCCTCAATGAATTGTGAATTATCATGTGTCACTTTCTAGATTAAACTTTAAAAGTCAGCATATAATTAACTGAATCTTTTGTCCTTCCCTTGGTGATTATAGAAACAAGTGTCAAGACAGAGCCATTTTCTGGGGTCCTAAGTAGTAATAAAAAGCAGTACAAACCTGTCAATAAAGATATGTGATGCAGATGACAGACATTTGCTATGTTGGGTTGTTAAAACTTGAAAATGTGGAAAAACTTTTTTTTCCACATTGTATTTTAGCTTAACTTTACCTTACCAACCCAAGCCTTGGTATGGAAAGGGAAGTCCATAAAGAAGCCCTAAAACATAGATCCTTTCATTGAGATAATTTATCCATCCGGCTGGGTTCTAAGTGCACAAGATGAACAGAACATGTAATATAAGAAGATATAATTGTTTTTAGTTTATAATGCTACAGTTTTAAGCTGTGAATATAATATGACCTAACCTATCTTGATTAATATATTATGCTTTTGAAATGTTATAGAAGAATACCATTTCTATTCTTGGGATAAGTTAATACGAAGAGAGAGAATTGAATTAGCTTTCAATTATTGTGTAATAAACCACTCTAAGTCTTGGTAGAATGGGCCACATAGGAGTTCTCTGCCACACTGGAAATGTTCTACAATTTGATCAGAGAAATAGTTCCATAAGTGTACATTTATATACAAAAAATGTCTGTCTAATAATGTTTTGAGAATGCTTCAGATTTATAGGCATAAGAAAAGAAGAAAAAATAATATAAAGCTGAGTTTAGAGGGGAATCTCAACATGGAAGGAAATGATGGCGAGGAAGTAAAACTGTTGGTTTACATATTAACATCTTCAGAAAAAAAATGATGGAGTGTGTTATTTAAAATGGAAGGAGGGGCTGGGGATTTAGCTCAGTGATTAGAGTGCTTGCCTTGCAAGCACAAGGGCCTGAGTTCGATCCCCAGCACCACAAAAAAATAAATAAATAAATAAATAAAATGGAAGGACAAAATGTCTTCATGTCCTTGGTATAGGCAAAAATTTCATAAATCAAACACAAAAAGAGCTAACAACAATTATACATAGAGCTACATACAAATTAAGTACCTCTGTTCATTAAAAAACACACACAAAACTGAGAGAATATATTTGCAATACATACACCCACAGATGACTCATACCTAGAAAATACAAAAATCGCTACAATTCAACAAGCAAAAAGGGCAGACACAATAGGAAAATAAGCAAAGACTCCACACAAGAGGATATCTAACTTTTCAGTAAATGTTACAACAACTCAACTTCATTATCATCAAGGATGTGCAAATTCAAACCATAATGGACATTATTATACCCTCTCTAGAATGACTAAAATAGAAAAAGATGAAAATAAAATATCAGCAATGGTGCAGAACAATTGAAACTCCCCTGCACCAGTTACTGTTAGGATTGTAAATTGGTCCAACCATTTTGGAAAACTGACAGTAAAACATTTTTACTAAACCTACTAAAAATCTATTGAGCTGAATATACAGAGACACTATGACATGTGTGATTTCACTTTTAGATATGTATACTTAACTGAAATGTGTAAAATATTCACTTAAAGACAGGTACAAGGAGGTTCATAGCATCATCACACATAACGGCCCAAAGCAACACAAGTGGATCATTGGCATTCGACAGTGAAATGGTTGAATTCAGTACATCATACAGTAATCTACTGTATGCTGTTTAGCATTGAGAAGGAATAAACGATTTTTAAAGGAATAAACATTCTTATGGCATGCTGCCATGTAAGACAGCAAATATAAATCTCAGAAACAGTAAGTTAAGAAACAGTAAGTTAAGAAAAAGAAGCCAAACACAAACGAGTATGACTGGCTTTTTAAATATGTGTAAGCAAAAGTAATCAAGAGTGTTAAACATAAGAAAAGTACTTTCCCTTGAGAGAAGGATAGTGACAGGAAGCGCAGAGAGAAGCTTTCTAGGTTGCTTTTATTTCTCGTGTTTTATCTGGGTTCTCATGATATGTGGGCATAGATTTGTGAAAGTTTATTTGGACACTTTTCTGTATCAAAGTTATGGTTGAATACTTAAAAATGAAAAGATATTAAAAAGGTAAAGATAATCAAATAAGAGATGTGATTTCCAAACCACTAAAGGAAAATTACACATGAAAATTAAATCAAAATATAATTACAATAAATGCGATCAGTTAGAAATCTTATACTGAAAGACAAAATTCTCGAAGAATCTGATGACATAAACTGTGTCTACCTGAATGCTACCTAAAAGGGGCTAACTGAAACAATGACACAGATAGTTTGAAAAAAAATAGAAGAAGAAAAGACACTGCAGGTTAATACTAACAGAAGCAAAGCAAGTACAGAATTTCAACTTCCGACAAAATTAACAGTACAGTAAAAGGCATTTAAAAAACAAATGTCTTTCTTATTGAGTACAAAGTAGGCTCCACCAGAAAGTATGTTTGAACACTTATGTACCTAAGAACATAGCTTCAAATGTATGAAGTAAAACTAATGAAGATACGAGGGAAACATGACAAACCAATTCTAACTGTGGGAAATTTTAACCATAAATCAAATTAATAAAAAATAAATAGAATCTCTTAGACCTTCTGTTTATAAAATGTAATTACCAAACTTGATTAGAGAGAGAGAATTACGCTCAGCAAAAAATAGAGATTATTCTCAAATACATATGGTAACTTCACACATGCACACGTACACACACACAAAACAAGCACTTGCTAGTCTAGAAAGACAATATCAGTACGCTCTAAATCTCCAGTGGTACAGGCCACATTTCTTGATGATGATGTAATCAAAATAATCAACAAGAAGCAGATTATGAAAAAGCCCATCTATTTTGAATGCATACGTTGAATATTTTGGAATCCCTGACAGCTTTATTATTTTGTTGAACTCTATTTCATAGGTAAGCACATTTGTTTCTGTTATCTCCTAACACAAGCAGAGTAGGTACTTTCCCCTTCTCACAGATTGCACCTAGCACCCATGATGGATACGAATCCCAGAATTAATGCATATTACAACTGGAATTAAAATTTAATCACTTTCCTCCAGTTCAATAAATTTTTCTCCTCCCTCAAAAGACACCAGTTGTGTCAGAGTTGTCAAATTCCTGTGAGTTTAAGATGACTGTGTTTCAAAGCCATTGTCTTTATTGTCTAAATTGGAGGGCAACTTATATTGCTTTCCACTGTTCAAAAAACTTAGAAAATTACCAAGTAGCTGAATAATTGGATAACCAAATATAGCTATCTAAATTTTTACCTTTTCATTACAGATTCTTACAACAATGACCTTCTTCTGCCTTCAGTAAACATTTTGTTCACATTGAGTCCCACATAATATTTATACAATAATTATTTGCAATACTTGTCTTTTCATTTCCCTCATTTTCAAGTCCAATTCTAGTGTCAATGATAATTTTATTTCCCTGTTCTTCCCATCTTTCTCCTTAAGAATGTTAGTAAAATATTTCTTTCCAAGTGTAAAGAGGAAACAAAATGATCTCCATTCCTGCAGACCATTGAAGAATCCTTCTTTGCACTTTTTATTTTCCAGAGGGAGTTTTCAAAGTCCACAACGTTAGTTTACAGCTTTGCAAACAGCTAGTACCCTGACGTTTTCCATTTAGTTTGCCTCAGTCTTCAAGTCCTGCCTTAGTCTCTATTTTCAAACTTAAAGCAATGTATTGTCTCTAAGGCTTTCATTTTTTTATTTATTTTTCATTTGATTTCTTACTTTCACCATGTTTTCATTTTCTTTAAGCCTTTTTTTTAAATTTTCAGTATGCTGCTTCTCCTCACCTTATATACAGAATGAATACTAAAGTAACTGGGGAAAAGAAAGACAAAAAAAGTAAAAGGAGAAGAATAAAGAAAGGTAATTATTGTGAAGTATTCAAAGAAAACAGGAAAATGAGAAGAGTGGAGAATGGGGTACTGAATTTATTTTATTGGATGGAATAGATCATAAAAAAAGAAAAAGAATTGAAGTGAGGGTGAATAGAGCAGACCAAAACATAAAATGGAGCCATGATTGATTTGGCAGAATGATGATCAATTAAATTATGAATTGTTACTACTGGACAAACCACCAGGCTTGGAGAATATTGTCAATAGAAAATGTTTATCTGTATAACATAAGAACTTGTACTCCTCCTTGCATTTGTTACTTAGTGAGAGTAAAATGTCTGATGCTGCTTACTTTAATAAAAAAAAAAGTTTTAATACAAATAAACAGTGCAACTGATTAGGACAGCATCCAAAACAATGACTTGGTTTTTTCTCATGTGCAAACCTTAGGATTTAGCTGGCAAAACCTTAGCTGTTTTATGATTATTTTTGTTTCTGATATAGCATGCATTTAGAACAATATTCTTTTTTGACTGGTATCAATATTTCATAGAAGAAAATGCCTGCTTACCCACATTCTCTTTTCCTTTATCTGTGATATCTATTAAGTAGCTAACATATGCATTCCTTTATGTTCCATCCCGATCCTGGATCAAAAGTGAAACCAACTTAACAGCCTTATTTCTTGTATGCTGGCTTTGATTTTAATTTCACAGAAAATATAACTGAAAGTGTAAATAAAGACTAAAATGTATTATATTGGGAAAGGGAAGAAAATGTCCAGATGGGAAAGGGAAAAAGGGAGGGGGAACAGAACAGAGGACAAGGGAAATAAGAAATGGAAGGGAAAAATGGAAACAAAGCTTTTGTAAATAAGGAGGGTGGAGAGGAGGGGAATGGGAAAAAAAGAAGCAACAAGATATGTCATGTACAGGTACAAATCCACTATGATGAATGTTATCACTATGTACATCTAAAATGTACCATTAAAATAAAATTTAAAAAAGAAAGAAAATATAACTATGTAATTCGATGTGCAGCTATAGTAGATCTATGTTACTTTTATCTTCCTTGCACCCTTTCTTCTATTTTCTGCCAACAGCACTCCCCTCTGCCTTGGAAGAATTGGCCCTTTTTCATTCCACCTGGTTAAGGCAGGACTTCCAGAACACTTGTCCTCTCCTCTCTCTCCATTCTCTATGAGGATAAAGCAAAGACTCAAACTACCAATTTCCTCTTCACTTTGACAGACACACAATAGAAGTTCAGCAAGGAACTAGATAGATTTGATTTGATGTTATTCAAACATGCTTAACTAGATAATCTACTGTAAACCTCATCATTTTTTGGTTAAACAATTTGACAACACTCACTCTCACATTTTTTAAAACAACCATGTGAAAATTCAGAAAGTTAATCTACTTTTTCCTAATTCTAATACATGCTGTCGAGTTTGAAGGTGCCTGCTTCCACCAGAAGACAATTATGCCTCAGTAACAGCATGTTCCTGCCTCAGGTTGCAGAGGGGAAAACATTTATGAATTAATGGCTAAAAGCAAGGAGATATTACTAACAGAAATGAAAAGAATAGAAAAATAAATTATTAATTTTGACTCAATCATTTCATAACAGATACATGTATCAAAACATCATATTGGACAGCATAAATATATACAGTCCCGATTTGTCAATTGTTTTAAGAAATGAAGAACAAGTACATTCTTGATTAATGTTTTATTATAACATATTAGCAAAATGGTTACAGTTCAAATTACATTTTCAAACAATCCTTTACAATCCAGAAAAAAGAAATACTTGGGCATCCTATTCCAATAAATTATTTTCACATACACTGAATGTGAATAGGTGAATTTCTTTTTACACCATTTAGTTATTCACCCAGAAAATTGCTTAACAGTTGTAAGTGGTCATAGTCAAAGAAGTTATCAAATCTTGAAATTTTCAAGGCTGGCTGTGCACCAATTTTAACTGTGGAATTTTTTTTTTTTTAACCTCAGCTTCCAGGTCCATTCCTGCTTCATTTTTAGCAAGTTCCATGTGTGATTCTGGTGTACATTCAGAGATATTAGTTTAGTCCATTTCTTGCTTAATTGTTCATCTTTGATCTAGGGAAGCTGACATCCCCTAAATGTGAAGTCTTAGAGTGAAAACCACCTTCTTACTGATCCTTGTAGTATTTCAGTGCAAGGTCACAAAGACTGTTCTTGACAGTTACAAGCAGTTTAAACCATTTTTCTGTGTGAAGTGTATTACTAGAGCAGTTGTGCACAAACTGTGCTTAATATAACGGGATAAAACTATGAATCAGATGTACCAAATAGTTCAACTATGCCTTAAATTTAAATTTCTGGATAAATTTCACTTTTAAAAAGTTACATCAAGTTTTTCAGATCTGTCATGTACTGGCTAATAAAATTTAGCATGCAAGGTCAGTGTCAAATATATACATTCACAAAGCACAGTGAATTTAACTTTATTTATTTATTTATTTATTTTTTTAAATTTATTTATTTTAAACCAAGAGCATGTATTGGTACATTCTACATACATATCACATTCATTACATTTATTCTGTACCTATACATGGTGCATCTTGGTTCTCCCCCTCTCCTCCGCCCCTCCCTTCTCCTCCCTCCTCCCTATTTATATCAGGTTCATTCATCATTTTCCATATTTTCCCTTTCCCCTCTCTTTCCTCTGTTGCCTTTCTGCTTTTCCCCTTCTTTCTTTCTAGCACTCCTCTCCTCTGCACACCATCCTCCCTTTATATAATATCTATTACACCTCTTTGTCCTTATTTACAGTTATGGTCTCTTATATCAGAGAAACAATTCGA